>JAWQFJ010011813.1:2500-33336 GCA_034096865.1 Theodoxus fluviatilis
AGTAGGTCTATGATTTTGAATGCTAGATGTACCGTGGTTGATTACATGGGTTGTATTGAGTGATGGGTAGTTTATATTATGTAAAGTAGTTATGTAAGGTGTATGTAATTTAATAATTTTTCTATTCTTGTTTTAGATGGGTTTTTGTGTATGGTTGGAGATAATTGTGTTGTATGTATGTGATATGTCTTGATGGTCTGTAATATGTAAGTGTATGATTTTACTTTTACAATGATGACTACAATTTTATTGATTTTAAATTGTAAAAGTCAACTGATTTATGCAATAAATTGTTTCATTCGCTTGTTCCTTCGAAACACAAATGTCAAAGGTCAGTGTCTTCCTATTTCCAATTGTTGTTCTGTATGATAAAGTGTAACTAGTAAATTTACCGTGGCCAGGGCTTGCAAACTAAAGACGTAACACCATGAGCTCAAAATGCAGTGCGGTCAGTATTCTTTCAGACAAGCGAATGGAGCGACACAGCCAGGGTACTGGTCTTACTAGTTGTGCCGCTCTTTTCACTTTTCTGCGAGAATACTGACTTTTTCGCCACTCTCCTGCTACATGGAAACCATACTGCATCTTGGGCTTATAGTGCTATGTCTAAAAATTAAACTTAACCATCACAGTGCCATGAACCGATCTGGTCGGTTCAAGAATCATTGCCAGGTTGCTTGAACCGACATGGTCGGTTCAGAATTTTGGTGGTTGATAAAGATATTGTGGTGTTCTTAAAACGACAGATTTTATCATTTCTTGACATAATTTTCATTTTGGAAGAAAATAAACACATATTTGGACCCACAAAAGCGCTTGTTATCGTTATCTCCCCATTTCGCTCACGGAGGGCAACGTGTCAACAAAGATGGCGATGTGAGTTCACTTCCGCGAATGTGTAGAGCATCATACTCACACAAGAACACGCGCATTCAGGTTGAAAGGAATTATACACACATGCTCACGCGCATTCAAGCTGAAAGGAACTACACACACATATGCACACGTGCATTCAGGTTGAAAGGAATAATACACACACATGCCCACAAGCATTCAAGCTGAAAGGAATTATGCACACACATATGCACACGCGCATTCAAGTTGAAAGGAATTATACACACACATGCACACTCGCATTCAAGCTGAAAGGAATTATACACACACATGCACACGCGCGTGCGCTGACACCAAAGCTACAGACTGTCGCCAAAGTCCATACATGACTTTTTGCTTGCTGCGATACAGTTTTTTTCTCACAGCTTTCACCATCTTTTCGAGATCTTCTTCCTTTCCCGATTAACTGGTGGAAGGCAGACTGCACGGAAGGGCGTCGCAGGGTATAGGCTCAACTCGTCAGCATTTTCTTCTTTTGTTTTGGAGCCAGAGCCTGTGTCAGGAAGGGAAGATCTTTCCCGAGGGTATGGTCTTTTATTTGTAACTTTTGGCGGCGTTTTAGGCACATTAAAAATAGTTGGAATAGCATTTCAGACCAGTCTATCTTTTTCAGCTGGACGATGAATTGATTTGGTTCAAAGTGGTCACTGCACAGGACAAGACCAGCAGTAGACAGATGAGCAGCACTTTCCCCCATCAAATCTCGACGTCTTGAATTTTGCACCTGTTGAGAAGATTCTAGAATTTGCTCCAGTGTTGCAGGCGAGGTTGTTTTTGTATATATCAGTCAGGTCATTGACCGACGCGCGACCGAGTGAAGCTAAAATGGGCTTGTTGTGTCACGTGACGCCAGTTTTGTCGAGTACGGGAGTGTGATAGTATATTCGATATTGTACTGGTAGTTTATGGAATTTGTGTAAATGTATATAAGGAGCGAGAAAGCGAGTCAGAGGGGAGAGCAGCAGATACGACCGAGATAATGTGAGAGATTATCTTGTGTGAGAAGCGAGCCTCTGCTGTACTGTGTGCAGAGTGAAGTTGCTACGAGTTGTACGATGAATTGCTGTTGGCTGATTTTCACCACTGTGTTTTCATCAGTGCGTGAATAAAGTTTATCGGAAAACGACCACCAGTGTCTGTCACTTCGACTTCCTAGCGCAAGCCAGGAGAACCCCCGTACATCAGGATATTGCAAGAGAAGAGTGCAACATTGGTTCCCGAGACGGCGAACAGTCGAAGTATGGAAGATGAAAAACGCGTAACTCGATCCGCTGCACGCGCGGAGGCGACAGAGCAACCGACGCAAGACATCGCAATGATGATGAGACTTCTGCTCGACCAACAGAGACAGCAGAGAGAAGCCCAGGAGGAGGAAAAACGAGGCAGCGAGCGGGAGAAGGCAGAGGAGAAGGCAGATCGCAAGCGGGAGAAGGCAGATGAGAAGGCAGACCGCGAGCAGAAGGAGGCAGAGGAGAAGGCCTACCGCGAACGGAAGGAGGTAGAAGAAGCCGAGCATCGCCAGCAAGAAGCTGCATACCGGGAATGGAAGGAGGCAGAAGAGGCTGCATACCGCGAACAGAAGGAGGCGGAAGAGAGGGAACATCGCCTGCGTCAGGAAGAGTTGTTGCAAACCATAAAAACCGGGACAGAGGGACTGCAGAGGGAAATCGAGGCAGTAAGAGAGGAGGTAGATCGCATCGATGCTAACCTCCAGCAAGAAGCAACACGCCTCGACTCCCTCGAAGGGGAAGTAACCCGGCTCGACACCGTCATCTGCAGACTGCTGGAAGAGAAAGAAGAAACAAAAGCAAGCCTCTCCTATCCAGCCAGACTTTACACCCAAGATAACCACCGGGCCTCCAAGCAACTTCGAGCCGAGGCGTCACCATTCGTCTCAAACCAGGAAGAGGCATACACCTCAGCCGGTCGTCCAGTGCAGCGGCCACAAACGTACGACGGGAAGGCACCGTAGGATGCCTACCACATCCAGTTCGAGGTGACCGCGCAGATCAACGGTTGGGGAGAACGGGAGAAAGCGAGTTTCCTCATCTCCAGCCTGACGGGACAAGCGCTGACAGTCCTGGAAACCATCCCATCAGAAGGCAGGAACGACTACATTGCCCTCGTTCGGACCCTCCGTGACAGGTTTCAAGATTCCCGAAATGCAGACCAGGCTAAGGCAGCACTCTACACGAGAAAGCGCAAAAAGGGAGAATCACTCATCGAGTTGGCAGCTGACATCGAGAGGCTGGTGACGCGAGCGCACCCTGCCTTTAACAGGGAGGCAATCGACGATTTGGCTCGGGAGAAGTTCATAAATGCCCTCGCCGACGACGAAGCGAAACACCACGTACAGGTGTTGGCTCCCTCTACCTTGGCGGAAGCAGTCAACACCGCTCTCCGTGTCGAGGCTATCGCTCAACGCGAGGTAGCGACCCAGCGAGCCTCTCACCCTCACAGGATCAGGGCCATCGGCAGGCAGGAGAAGCGGTAGGGTGACAGCAACACTCTCTCGCTGACCCAGTTTCGTCAGCTGATGGCGGAGTTGTTGAAGATGCAAAACTGCTCTTCCCGTCAAGATGGACAGCGAGGGCAGATCAGATGCTATAATTGCGACAAGACAGGCCACATCGCTCGCCGCTGTCCACAAGGAAAGAAGAAGACCACCACAGCCCAGGAAAACTAGGATGCGCCGGGCTTAAGGATCATAGCCCGGCGTCCCCTGCTTCCACCGCCCCACATTTCATCAGTCATCGGCTGAAGAGCGTGCGCGTCGACCGAGCGGGACCGGCGATCGAGGTTCACATCGACGGCAACCGTCATCAGGCACTGATCGACTCAGGAGCGACCATTTCGGTGTTAAAGACTGGGCTGTGCCCCTTCCAGAGAAGAGAGGAATCAGCGATGGTGCTCACTGACGTCATGAACAGACCGATCCCTGTGCACGGCGTCGTGACAGTGAAGGTGAAGGCCGGTGAGCTTGTTATTTCTCACCCCTTCATGATCACCGATATAGAAGATGCCGTCATCCTGGGGATAGACTTTTTGCAGAAGCATTGCTGTGTTATAGACTCCTCACAGGAAACGAGAGGGGCGCGTCACACGCCGCCCTCGCAGCGTGTATGTCTGTACGTCCTCAGGGGTTGCTCCATCCTCGCTCTCGTCCTGATACAGTGTTTCTCTAGGTTCGTCGTCGGTCGGGTCAGGGTGGCGTCGTGGCGACTGCCACCAGTCCAGCGGTAGATCTCCCTGGTACTTCCAGAGACGGGCACGGTTCACGTAACGTCCTGCCGGTGGCCGGGCCAGCTTAATGGTGCATTCTTTCTCAGCCCGTGGGTTGGAGTACCACGGTGCAGTGCCATCAGGAGAGGTCTGGTGATAGGCTTTCGGAACCAAGCTCCTTCTTAGGGCCTAGTCAGACCTAGACTACGAAGTACCGCCAGACTTCATTGGACACCCTCCTCTTGTTGTTCCAGAATTATAGTCTGATACCGGCCCTTCACCTCTTTGTTTGACCACGTGCAAGTAGGCCTACTTGGGCATTGAGCGGTGTGTCGACATGAATCAATATTTGCGACGCAGTTCTCACACACGCGTGACGAGAACGCATCAAAGGCTGTTTTGTGTGCAAAGAAACGAAGCGTAAGATTTCATTAACTGCGCTGTTGAATTAAATCAACAAAATCAATGAGAAGTGGTCTACGCCTTGGGAATAGTACATAGTCAGTACCATATGTGAGCCTCCATCACAAAATGGGCCGTTTGATTCTTGGTCTCGAGCGCTGGCCGTCAAGCGAGAACCCCTGGGGTCGTGCCCGGCGGGACTGGCTGTTGCAGCAGGTCTGTGACCAGCGGCTGCGGGTAGCGGCTTTGGTTGGCAGCCTAGGGTATTTCCCCGTCGATCTGTTGCAGTGGGGGTCAGCTCTCTATTGCGGAGGGCCGCTATTGCGGGGGGCCGCTATTGCGGGATTTTTTTTTGGTCAAAAGTTCTTAAGGCTATTTTGATTCTTTTGTCCTAAAACGACAAAAAAATTGTTACTTTTTTAACTTGGGAATTTTTTCGGGTTTTACCGATAGCGCTCAGCCTAGGCCGCATTCGCCACCCCGCCTGACTGACTTAGCCTGTCCGGGGAGTTTCACCTAAACCCGGACGCGTTACTTTTTGTCACGTTTGTGTCCAACATCAGCGTCGGGCCCTGGAGTTAGGACGTAGGGACCACCCGTTGAGTCAAACGTGGGATGGAGTTAGAATATAAAGCTTCACCCGTTATTGATAAAACCCGAAAAAATTTATAAGTTTAAAAAAGTAACAAAAATGTTATTTTTTAAGGCGTTTTAGGACAAAAGAATCAAAATGGCCTTAAGAACTTTTGACCAAATAAATTCCGCAATAGCGACCCCCGCAATAGCGGCCCTCCGCAATAGCAAACTCATTCCTTGCAGTGGTGGCTACGAAACTTTGATAAAATGCTTGATGTTGGCGATCGGTTCGCGGACGTTTTCTTGTAAATAATTTACCACCACACCCAAAAAACATCATAAAGCATACTCTGACATGTTGATTTCAAACTCGAAACTTACTCATACAATGAAGAAGGGACTAGAGAAGCAAAAAACCCCCAAAACCTCGAAGTCGACCACTACAACCGCCACCTCCTTTGTGGGCGGTTTGCGCAAAATGACTCGACTGCGAAACAGATGCCAGAAGCAGTCTGGCTCCTGACACCTTGGCAGCTTTCGTGCAAGTAAAGATGAACTCTGATGAGTGTTGTCATGATTTCCGCGTGACTACCACAATGCACAAGAGAGCAAAGGCTTGTACTGATGAGTACAGCAAAGAACATCAGTGACTGTGAGGTACTGTAGCAGGATGTAAATAGAGAACTGAACATGTGAGTGAGGGGGAGCAGTGGATGTAAATAGAGAACTGTCAGAACTGAACATGTGAGTGAGAAGGATCAGTGGATGTAAATAGAGAACTGTCAGAACTGAACTTATGAGTGAGGGGGAGCAGTGGATGTAAATAAAGAACTGTCAGAACTGAACTTGTGAGTGAGGGGGAGCAGTGCTATGGATGTAAATAGAGAACTGAACATGTGAGTGAGAAGGATCAGTGGATGTAACTAGAGAACTGTCAGAACTGGCAATGGTGGCGTCCCTCAACGACTACCGCCCGGTCGCCCTGACTTCGGTGGTGATGAAGGTCTTCGAGCGACTAGTCCTCAAGCATATCCAGTCCGTCACCACCGACAGGATGGACTCGCGGCAGTTTGCATACCGAACCAATCGATCTGTCGACGACGCCGTCGCGCTGGCCATCCACTTCGTCCTCCAGCATCTCGAGTCGCCCAACAACTATGCCCGACTCCTCTTTGTGGACTACAGCAGCGCTTTTAACACCATCGTCCCTCAAAGACTCTTTGACAAGCTGCTGACCCTCGACCTCTCTCCTTCCATCTGTCACTGGGTCCTGGACTTTCTCCTGCGTCGTCCCCAGGCCGTTAAGATCAGCGACCTCACCTCCCAGACCCTCATCCTGAACACTGGCGCCCCCCAGGGGTGCGTGCTGTCCCCTCTCCTCTACTGCCTCTACACGAACGACTGCGTGTCCCATCACGAGTCTGTGCAGCTCATCAAGTTCGCGGACGACACTACAGTCGAAGGTGCGATCTCCAACAGCGACGAATCCCACTACCGCCGGGAAGTCGACTGCTTGGTGTCGTGGTGTGGTGAGAACAGTCTTGAGCTGAACACCACCAAGACCCAGGAGATGATCGTCGACCTGAGGAAGAATCCCACCCCTATCGTTCCACTGATGATCGGCGGCCAGGCCATTGAGATCGTGGACTGTTTCAAGTTCCTCGGCACGCTCATCTCCTCCGACCTCAGTTGGGGCAACAACATTGACGGCATCCATAAGAGTGCCCAGCAGCGGCTGTACTTCCTGAGGCAGCTCAAGAAGTTTGGACTGTCTCCGGAGATCATGCTCCAGTTCTACCGTGCTGTGGTGGAAAGTGTTCTTACCTTCTCCATCTGTGTGTGGTTCGGAGGGGCCACTCAACAGCAGAAAGACAAGCTGGAGCGTGTCGTGCACGCTGCTGGCAGGATCATTGGCCGTGATCTGCCCTCCCTAGCCTCTATCTACGCCCAGCGCATAGTGCGCAAGTCCCGTAAGATTGTGGCGGACCCCTCCCACCCTGCTTGTTCCCTCTTCCAGCTCCTTCCCTCTGGCCGTCGTTTCAGGTCCCTCAAAACGCGCACATGCCGTTTTCAGAACTCGTTCTTCCCCACGGCGGTGACGGAGCTCAACGCTGTCCAGAACCTCCCCAGGCAGCTTTGCCGCCGCTGATCCTGTCGGCGGTGCGCACACACTTCTCCACATCTATGACAGTGCCACTTTCTCTTTTGTGCTTCCTCTGGGCTATATGGACTGCTACTGAGTGTGGTTGGGGGTGGGGGGGGGGGGGGAGGGGGTGGGGGTGGGGAAGGGTTGGTCTTCTTGTAGCTTTCACTGTTTTTTGTATTGTTCTACTGTATTCTTTTGTGGGGTGACGGGGGGTGGGATGGGGGTGGGGGGTGGGGGGGTACGTCTTAGTGGTCTTGTCTCTGTTCATATGTATTATTTATTGCCACTTAAAAGGGGGGTGGGTGGGTGGGTGTATCATCTTAGTTTGTTCCTCTTTTGTCAACAGTTCTTAAATAGTAACTTTAACTGTTCATTGTATATTGCCCCATTTACCAGTTAACCCTTCTGGTTTCAGGTGTAGTCTTATCTCCTGTCTGTGTGCAGCTGCGTGTGTGTCGTGAGTGAGGTACATCGGGAAATGTCCATGTTTTTTGCATTAACGGCGTGTTAGGGTGTGTAAGCGATGCGTGTGTTTGGCTTTTTGTTTTGTTTCTTTTAGCCTTCATCACTTAGTTTTCCTCGTGCTCGTTTTTTAAATGATGTCACTTGGCGCAATAAATTACTGTGTACTGTGTGTACTGTGAACTGAACTTGTGAGTGAGGGGGAGCAGTGGATGTAAATAAAGAACTGTCAGAACTGAACTTGTGAGTGAGGGGGCGCAGTGCTGTGGATGTAAATAGAGAACTGAATATGTGAGTGAAAAGAAGCAGTGGATGTAAATAGAGAACTGAACACACAACTAATGAGTAAGCCTACTGTGGAGCAGTGGATGTAAACCAAATGAGTGATGTACAGTACTATTTGATATTAGCAGTATACATGTGCTTGTGTAATAAAGAAACCCCCACCCCATATTTTGCCGTTTTCACGGGTTTTGTTTCATTGCCACGGGAATCTCATGACAAAGTGAGCAATCTCATGACAAATCATGCAAAATCTCATGACAAAACACTAAAAGTACTTAGCACCTATGGCATCAATTACAACGAATCTCGTATGATTCAGAAATTTTCAAGAACAATCTAGTCAGAATATAAGTTTGAAAGGGCGTCATAAACAATTTCAGCACAGTATGTGCTTGTTTTGAAAGAATTTTTCATAGAATTAGCGTACTGATTGCCATTGCGCATGTTGACGTTTATGATCTAAACAGAGGAGACGAAGCACTACTTGTGATCTTAACGTAGCCAAAACTGTGGCAGCGCAGTAATATTTCCTCTGAGACACAGGTTTTCATTGGCTGAGTAACTGATCATGGAAAGAAGGCTCTAGAAATAGCGATCCAATAGGGAAACATAATGTAAACAAAGCATGCGCTCGACCGCCCACAATGGCGGATCAACCGAGTACGTCTGGCGAGACTGAACGATTACGTTGTATATGAAGTGCGTTTGAGGTTCTTGCTGCTGTAGTAGATAGCAAAGATAATCCTGATGTCGAAATAGAGAATAACAACAATGATTCGGACTTCGATCTCGGGAAGAAGGAAAGAACCTGTGTTGTCTGCAGTCTACACCAGAGGGAAAGGCAGGAAGAGATCGCGAACCTACTGTCCAGGATGTGACGTGGGATGCTATTTGGCCTGTGAGCCAAGGTTGGAGCACTACAGAATAATTCCAAAGCGTGGCAGACTAGAGGGAGCTGGAGAGGAAGAGGAGGATGACGGAACAGTCTCTGTTGATAGTGGCATATCAGAATTGCCTTATTCTGACCTTGGCTTTTTTAACTCTGGTGAAGACTCATTGCTGAGGCAAAGTTGCTCATTCCTGTCTTGATATTTTGCATGTTGAAGCTCCCAGCAGGAAGGAAAGTGACATTTAATCTTTTGATTTTTCACATTTGCATGCTTCTATATTAGTCTTAGATTAGATGCTACCAAAACTGTTTAAAAAAATTATAATCACCAGAAGTAGCTTATATTATTTTTGACACATTTCTGATTTGATATCAACTCAACAAAGTTTCTTTATCATGAATGTAAAAAGTGAGACGTGTAGATAGTGATACTTTTTTATTTCAACTTTATTCATTTCCTTACAATTTCATCTGGGTTTTGCTGACATATCTTGTATTTGAATGCTTATGTTGGCCAAAATTATCATGTACCCCAAAATTAACAGAAAGCATTCCGTGGGCACTCATAATATTTGAATCCTTTCCAAGTTTCTTGTAGCCAAGCAATGCTTGCATTTTTATTTCTTGGGTAGGATACTGTTTTTGCTTGCTTGTCAAGTGCTTTTTGTCACCCTTCTTCCATATAAAAGTGTACCTTAGTAGGTGGGTAGACAACTTCGATTAAAAAAACATAATTTAAAGCTGCATTCCAGAAGTGATTTCTATTTGCCATAAATATATATGTCATATTTCTGATAATAAATATATAGTTCATTTAATAAGCTTTCTAGTGATATATAGTTTGTATGTGTTATTTCTGCATGCTGTATGCTTATTTGGTCATTTGGCACTTGACCCGTGAACAGGAAAAAACTGGTGACATTCGGACACTAATAGTCTGACACCCCCTTCGGGGGTTAATGCTCTCACTCCATTAACAGACACAAGTAAAAACAAAAGTACCAATGCTGTATTGATGAAAATTGAAAACATCCAAACATCTCCTACAAAACTGTGACATGTCGTCGTGTGCTGAACAATGACACACACAAAACCATTAAATTCAATTGAAGAAATTTTCACATTTGAAGGATTTTTTCCCACGACAATGAAGGAAACTGTTAGTTGTAATATTAATAACAAAAATGCCACAACTGTCGTCATATGTGGGTAGCCATGACATTCTGACCGCTGTGGGCACTCCGGGTAGCCGCCTATATGCAGTTTGTGACACAAACCATCAACACATTTGAAAACAATTTCATGTGCAAGCTGTAGAGGACAGTCTTATGTAACACCATGCTACAGCATTAGAAAGTATAACAACATTGATTTCTTGCACAGTTCATTTAATCTGTTAAAAATAAAACGCCACAGCGGTCAAAATGTCATGGCCACCCACATATGTTTGATAACTAGTGGAAAAGTAAACAAAGCACATTTCTGTTGCGCACACACATACAATCGTTTGAATCCACTGGTAGGTGGACCCAACAGTTTGACACATTTGAATTCTGCCAACACTGACAAATGTAATAATGTTTGACGACGTGTGCAAAAGTAAAAAAATATACTGAGCACATACATGTACTTTCAAGCTTTGAACTCCAGTAGTAGGTGGACACACTATTTTGGCACAGTTAAAATCTGTTCATACTGACGAGAACAAACAAAAACAAAACAAAAACCAACAACAAATATAATCACATTTGATGTCACATGTGCAAAAGTAAATCCAAGGAGCACACACATACAACCTTTTGACTTCAGTTTTATGTGGACACACTATTTTGGCACAGTTAAAATCTGTTAATACAGACAATAACAAAAAAGCACAAATGTAATCATGTTTGATAACATGTGCGAAAGTAAATCCATGGAGCGCACACACATACAATCTTTTGACTCCAGTGGTATGTGGACACACTTTTTTGGCACAGTTGAAATTTATTAACACTGACGAGAACAAAAAAAAAGATTAATGTAATCAGGTTTGATTGCAACATGTAGAAAAGTATATCCATGAAAAACACACCACCTTTTTCAATAAGGTGGACTCACTTTTTTTTGGCAAAGTTGAATTCTGGCAATACTGATAAGAACAGAACGCCACAAAAAGTACTTATTTGTTTTTCATAAATTCGAACAAAGCCTTAAACAGCATGCTCTGATTTTCTGCTTCTTTTTTTCCTAACGTCCAATTCTTGCCTTCTAAGTTCTCTCTCCTCCTTCTCCCCTTCCAGTCTTTTTTCAGCTAGTACTCTCCTTCCATCCATCTCCTTCAGCCTCTTGTCCTCGTCTTTCTCATCCCTGTTTTGCATGTACTCTATAAGAATATTTCTTTTTCTTTTTGGTGTTGCCGGAGGTGGTGCCTCGAATTTCCTTTTCTCCGAGGTTGCATCTGTAGGCTCAGTGGCAGTGGCTGGTCTTCATTCGAAGCTGTAAAGAAATCCATCAGACATATTTGGTAAATTCTGAATAATTCAGATGATCATAGGGGGGGGGGGAGCGATGTCTCTTCCTGAACTGAAAACATAAGCATAGATTTTCTTCCTTACACTTTCGAACCTTGGCATTTTTCTGCCAAGACTTCCTCCTTTGTCATTGAAGACTTATAAGAATCACAACACTCTAACAGTGGACAGAAGCCAAAACGATGTTGTTATCACTGGTACAACCTTCATGTGCAATTGGAAGGCAGTGAACAAAGGTATGCATTCACACACACACCCTCCCCCTTATCCCATCAACCAAAAGTCAAAGTGTAAAAAATATTTGATAACACTTCAAATTAGGGAAACAATTCAAATAAACTGAAACCATGTTCACAAACTTCAGCTTTCTCAATTGACTTACTGAGTAGTGCACCCATGAAAATTAGACAGGTCCAAATCACAAACTTTTGACCAATACGTTTTGATACCTACTTTACCTAGCCTGCTCTAGGCTACCTTTCCATTTAAGCGTACAGCTTGTCTACAAACAGTAACTTTGAAAGTTTGTTGTGCCTCTCTGACACAGGTTATTATTTATCATATTGAAGCTACTTTTTCCTTTTACACCACATTTGTAATTTTGTATGTCAAACTAATACTAAAACTTAATTATGTCTGCTTACCTCTTCTCCTCCTTGGCAACCTCAGCTGCCCGATTTTTGAGAAGTGTCTCCATGTGGTCGGAGACACTTTTAGGCCGCTCCACGGCAAAGAACAGCCCAGATGAAAGTCCAGGGGCGGGTTTCAAAATGCGAAGATCTCGGTAGATCTACGCAGATCTCGCCTATTGGGCAGTTTCATTCTTTGCTTGCTCGCGAGCCAATCGTAGACGAGGGTAGATTGAGCGAGGCAGTTTAAGCGGTGCCTAGCTAGTGAGATTCAAGATGGCGGACAGCATGAGCATCGTGTCACTAGGAGTGACGTTTTTGGACGAGTCTTCGGTTAACTTTAACTTTCTTGGTTTACGGTAAGGTTTGAGGTTATTGGGTAAATTGAACATTTTTATTACCACTACCTATGCCCTGATAAGTGACTCCTGAGCCTAGTGCAGTCAAAGACCCTATGTACACTACCGCGCACTAGCGATTTTCCTTTACGCAAAGGGAGGTCAGAATGTAGAGTTACGTCTCTTTGCGAGAGAATTTTCAATTCGAACTTAATGCAGGATTTCTCATTGTCAACCACACATCGTGCACACAGTAAAGAAAAAATTCGTAATATACTTCAATTGTCCAGCTGAGATTGCAGCGAGGTGACAAATTAAGGCACACATGAGTCAGCGGAGAACGAATTATCGAATATTTTCAGTGTCGAAGCGTCACAAAACATAAACCCTAGTCTCGGTCGTCGCCATCTTGGATCTTCGCTCGCCTCTGGGGTAGTTTCTTTTTTAGCTAGCTTTTACTGCGAAGCAAGATCTTGCGACCAAGATCGACTACCTATTTTGAAACCCGCCCCTGTGAGCACTTCCAAAAACCCGCCCATGTCACCTGAATACAGAATACAGAATACAGAATTTATTTAGCTAAGTTACAAAGTTAATAAAAACATGCACAAGGAAATTGCCTTAGTGTGGTCTACATTCATACGTACGCTTGCACACATGCACACACACACCAATGCTAACACACACCTAGCAGTCACACCATCAGAACAAGCAGACATGCATGATAAACGTGAAATCGCTACAAGGGAGGTTATACAGGCAGTAAAATGTACAGTAAAATGCAGGGGTTGTTTGAAATACACTAACGCACACCCTAACCAACAACACTAATCATTAACTAACAACGTACAAAATAAAGATATGTCGTAATAATCGCACACCATTCCAGCGTAAACAGAAAACAGTAGACGTGAAATTACAATCAATACTAACACAGGCAATGCACAAATAAAAATAAAAGACTACCATTAAAATTGCTAAATACATAGATGCAACTACACTGTCCCAACTTTAAAATAATAGCACATGACAACACTAAGGAAAACACACCTTGCGGTCGAACGGGTCGACCAGTATTGCCTGTTGGCAGAACTCGACGTCCATGGACTTGCTCCACTTCGCATTCCTTCTCGGTTCGCCCATCTTGTTCGCAGTAACAATCTGCAACAAAAAGTACAGAGAAAGTTAAAAACACACTGTGCAAGAAAAAAAAAATCAAAGTACGAACAATATTTATTATAACTAGTCTACATTAAACATGATGAAAGACCTACATAAAATGAAGAATACAATCGTAATAGCAAAAAATGTAAAAAGTACTACATTCTTGAAAGATGTCAAGATGAAAAGCCAGAGATGGATTTTTACTTGTAAATAGTATGCAAAATACAAACGTGGCACAGCTGCATCTCCAAAACTACCCTGCACTGATCATGACTACTAAAAACCAAAACTTAATTTTGTGAAGAAAGATCGAGGTTGTTTTTGCTTCACTCTTATTCTGTCACTGAATAAAATACCTTTTACTGGTGTTGAGAATCACTTACAATCTCAGAAGCGTGCATTGTATTTTACTCATGCGAAGACCTTCAATGGTTACTTTCGTTTATAACCTGAACGGCTAAAGCTGGTTTTGTCTAATTCTGTAACTACGTCCAAAATTCATGTCAACACTAAAACATCTTCAACCCAAATGTATGGGAAGCATGAAATATACTTTGCCCTAGCTGAAAATATCACATTTATCAAAAATACACTGAAGAAGGAATGCAAAAGTTGAAAAAAACACGACAAAATCTTCGCACACTCACCAGATTTCTCAGGAAGCAAAGACCGGGGGATATTCCTTCTCTTTCCAGTAAAGAGTTCCAACAAGTACGATAATCGAGTTTCGTAAATTACCTCCCTTCCGCCAAACGGAACGCGGTGCCTTGGCGCTCCGATATCGACATAGCAGCCCTTTCTCGTTTCTTTTCGTTTTCCTATGAGTCATACGTCAAAGGTCACTTCCGGGATAAAGAAAGAAACGAAAACGAAGCTCTCGATATCGTCCTATTATTCAATTCGCGCGGTTTTCTGTTGATTGGCTCCCTATGAATAGGGTCCACCGTATCCTTGTGCGTTACGTTTAGATATTGAACTATTTCTTTATCAGACTGAGACAAACTCTTTAGAAAAACTTTTTCTCTCGCAAACTGAACTTTTGCGTCCAAAATTTCGGCGACGCCGAATTTCTCAACAACCCATCTGCAAGAACAACGCGGGGAAAAGAAAAAGTGCGTACAACAGAATTATATGATAGTATAATCAAATAATTTTTGCTATCATATAGCTGAGTGGCGCGCAGCTATTTTTTACAACCAATCATCGTTCGGCCTCGCACGGGATTTAGTCACTGTCGAAGCCGCCACATTTTGGTTTACGTCGGCTTCAAGTGGCCAACTTACCTTTGTCCCAGTTAATCAGCCAATCGTTCTTGTTGACATCCTCTGCGTCATCTCTGCTTGGACTGTATCTTGACAGTTGATTTGGACCTGCCCTTTTGAACATACAGTGCAGACATACCACAGCGTCCCCCGCCGTAATAAGAAAACTCAAGGACAGCGTGCCTTCTCCTATATCAGACCAGTAACCTGAAATAGTCTCCCTCTCTCAGTCCGTCATTCTGACACTGCCCCAGTTCAAAAGTGCTCTAAAGACCCACCTCTTCCGATCCGCCTTTCCCGCTGAGCTGCTTCGCCTTACTTGACCTGGTCGGCAAGTGCTGTGTATATTGTTTAGTTTGTTCTATTTGTTCTATTGGATCTTAGTTTTTGTTTATTGTTTATGTGTGTTGTGTGTGAGTTTTTTGTGGGAATGTGGTGTTGAGTGACTGATGAAGGGTCCAAACCAGAGATACTGTCCAGGATAGCACAAACAACAGCAGCATTGGCAAAGTTGAAGCAAATATGGCGTGACAGAAATATCACTCTCGCGTCGAAGATCAGGCTCATGCGCACGCTGGCCATCTGCGTATTCTTGTATGCATGCGAGTCCTGGACATTCACATCTGAACTTCAGAGACGGATACAAGCCCTGGAAATGAGATGCTACCGCAAGATTCTGAACATCTCATATAAAGACCATGTCACGAATGAGGAAGTCAGCAACAGGATCAGGAGAGCATTTGGACAGTACGAAGACCTGCTCTCAATCGTGAAAAGCAGAAAGCTGAAGTGGTACGGTGACGTGTCAAGAGGCAGTGGGCTGGCCAAGACCATCCTGCAAGGTACCGTACCAGGTGGGAGAAGGAGAGGCAGGCAGAGAAAGAGGTGGGAAGACAACATCAAAGAGTGGACAGGCTTGATCTTTCCTGACTCACAGCGAGCCACAGAGGATAGAAATCGATGGAGGAAGATTGTCCGAAAGTCATCAGTGGTTCCTCAACAACCCATCTCGGGGTTAAGAGACTGAACTGAACTGTACTGAACTGGTGTTGAGTGGTTGCATGAGTGTTGATTCTTTGGATTGTTAACGCCACGAGCTTGCCTGTCAAGGGAAGGTAAGTGCTTATGAATAAACTATTATTAGTATTATCTATTTGCGTGGATCTGAATGATCCGACTCTTGCCCCATGTCCTCCAGAAGCCACACTGACTGCTTGGGGACACCGCTGCGCTGGGCTCCTGGAGCAGGTGCCGAAAGCCCAGCAGCCAGGGGGACCAGGTGATGAGGGGGCATCGAGCTGCTCCAGCCGCATTTTGGACTTGTTGACGTGTGTTACACTTGCAAAGCTTGCCAGACTTTGCTTGAATCGCATTCACCCAGTAGACACCTCGTCCCCCACCCTCCACTACAAACACTTCCACCCTCACCCCCCAGGAGCCGTGGTCAGTAGCTCGACCACGGGTTGCAGAAGCAACCTGGCGCGCCATTGGGGGAACTATCATGTGTATGAACTCTTGTCCCTCGTGGCAGGATAGGCAGGCTGTGTCTTGTCTACCACACTCCTAGCGAAGCTGCCTTAGTAGTGTTGTGCAGCTTCTAGATAATGTCTATCACCTCCCTGCCATTCTGTTCCGCTGTCCTGCAGCCTTCGTGTGTGTGTGTGTGTGTGTGTGTGTGTTGGGGGGGGGGTATGGGCTATGAATGAGGCTCCCAGGATCTTCAAGAGCTTCGAACAGGACGACTGGGAAAATTACGTGCAACAGTCTACGTCTTGGTTTTCTTTGAATTCGGTGCCAGCAGAGGAAGGTATTCATGTCGACGTCGTCTCGAGTGGAGAGTGGAGAGTATTTCTGGCTGCAAGGTGCCCGGCAATCATTTTCTTCATCTGAAAATTGGGTTAGAACGCGTAAATTCAATCAGCGACCTCCACCCATGTTTGCTAGTTAGAAGTGACCTGTTCATGTTGAAGAGCTGTTTAGCTTCCTGAACGGTAGCTCATGTACAACATTAGGTTGAAGTCACTCGATGACCCCCCCCCCCCCTCTTTACCTGGAGGCCTTGGCTACCGGTCTTTCAAGGGACCTTTTCCAGTAGATCAGCCAGGGTCGGCCCCAAGCAGCCAAAGAGGCTACCAGAGAATGTAGAGACATGATCAGATTTTGAAGACCTGAGTGTGTGTTCAAACCATCTTAGAACATCTAATGCCCAATCCACGGGCAACACTAAACTTATCTTCAAATACTGTATACATTGCTCTGATCTACACTCATCTACTGATTAAACAGAGAGAGTGAAAAAATAGCCCTTGTCGAAACTCACCATTTCCTCTGAAAAAAGGATTTTGTTATAAAGCTCAGTGGGTCTTCCCGGAAGAAAATGCTTCTCGCCCTTTCCAATATTTGAAAGAAAATTAGATTTATTTGAAGGGATAAATGTCCCATCTGGAACAGACGTGCCCTGGTGGCATTTAATTCTGCTTAGGGCCGCTCGTAATTGAACTACTGGAGCAGCCCCAAAACTCTACCACCACGATAGATGGGGGACGACTATTGACTACCGCCATATGGAAACACTCTGGCTTTGAATGGTAATATGCTTATCTCGTGGCAGATTTGTCTCCTGCCTCCTTCAGCAGGCCTGGATCGAGCGTGAGCCACTGTCTTTCAAGTCTGTTAGTGAACTCCCACCCTGGACAAGACTACGGCCCTGTCTTCATGGAAGACATGCATAGTCAATAGAACAGACACCGTGTGAAATGTTTCAAGGCTATTGTACAGATTAATTATCGAGCTACTTAAAACTCGCTTACAGCCGACGCTGCACTGATACCCCCTTCATCAGCTGGATTGCTGTGGTGGTTGTGCTTTAATGGCTTGCTGGTATCATGTGTCTTGTAGTACAAATTGCAAGACTCAACAAACCCATCTGGGCGGTATGTGTTTCCTCCAAATCCAAAGGGAGACAGCTTCTGCAGCATTTCCAACTATTAAAAACATCTTCAACAACAACAAGAAATGTGGAAGAAAGGCTCCTTCGAACGATATCTAGTAAGGTGAAAATGCCCATATGATGACTAAGTACGTAGTTCAAGTGCGCATTTTTTGCAAGTATCATATGTGTGTGTGTGTGTGTGTGTGTGTGTGTGTGTGTGTGTGTGTGTGTGTGTGTGTGTGTGTGTGTGTGTATGTGTGTGTGTGTGCGTGCTTTTTGTCGCGACTTTGGAAATAAGTAGGATTTTTTTTTCCATCTGGTCCAGTTTTCTGTTTATTTTCTATCTCGCGTTCTGCCTCCAAATCTCTCTCTCTCTCTCTCTTTCTTTTTCTCCCTCTCTCTGTCTCTGCCTCTCTCTCTGTTTCTCTCTCTGTTTTTCTCTTTCTGTTTCTCTTTCTGTCTATTTCTCTCTTTCTCTTTCTCTTTCTGGGTGTCTGCTTCTCTCTCTCTCTCTCTCTCTCTATTTCTCTCTCTCTCAATCTCTCAATGTTACATTTTATTCTTTATTTGTCTACTTCTCGTTGAAATTTCTTTAATCTTTTAATTACGTGATTCTTTAAAGCAAGGGCTGAATGTGAGACAGGAAACTCTGCCTATGTCACTTCCTTTTATTCTCTCTCTCTCTCTCTCCCTCTCTCTCTCTCTCTCTCTCTCTCTCTCTCAGCTACACCCCTAGCACATATGATGAGCTAAGGGAAAGATATATTGCGAAGTATGTATATCCGAACAAAAGATACTGTGCTTACCTCTTAAAAGGTAACAATATCAGGAAAATTATGGATGTATCAATGTTTATATTTTATGCACTAAAGCTAAGGCAAGAGAAATGTATAGAAAGACAATCTGTTTATGATATGCTTGAAAATGTATGTTTGTCTAACCAGCCCTAGAGTTGTAAGGATTGTAAGTAAATGTTATGTAACTATGATGATCGTTCAATGGGCTGTCGGCATACGAATAAAGCAAGATCAAATTCAAATTCAAATTCAGCTACACCCGCAGAGTAACTCACACAAGTGCACGCACACATTTCCTGGCTTGATGCTTCAGAAAAGAGCTGTATTTACTCTTTGATGAAGTTAATTGCCAATGGGAAGAGCAGACAGGCTCCTCACATCTACAAAGCCACACAAAGCCAGAGAGAGAAGAGAGATGACGTAGAAAACCACCGATAGCTTCATGTTACCTCATATAATGGCCAATGGGAAGAGCAGACAGGCTCCTCACATCTACAAAGCCACACAAAGCCAGAGAGAGAAGAGAGATGACGTAGAAAACTACCGATAGCTTCATGTTACCTCCACCAAAGTATTTGCATTCTGAAGGTAAGTAGCTGAAGGAATCCGATGCTTTGAAGCCATAGTAACCAGACAGGCTCTTTTCCTTGTCTTTTGTTGAAGCAACGAGGTAAATCCATAACAATGTATTACGACAGTAGCAGATTATCAGTCTCCCAACAGATGCAGGGTCTGCGATGAACTGAAAGCTAGCACTCTGGGCTCTGTCTGGATGATCTATCATGCACTAAGTGCAGACATGGCATGGCTCTTTGAACGGAGAAGCCAAGTAGTAAAGTTCTGTCTGCGAGGTCATCAACACGTCTGTTTGCCATGGCAACGCTGAGGCTAGGACAAAGTCACCTCTGTCTTTATCTGACAACAACGTGGCTGCTGAAGTTCTCTTCTCTTGAGTCATTACGGTAATCAGCAGTATTTTTTCTGATACAACAAAATACAATTAATACAATGAATAATACTGTATTCATCCATGTTGAGAAATGTACATGCCGATCTTCAAAGTGAACACAGAACAACACAGTTTGTGGAAGACAAACTTGAAACACATCCAATTACAATTCTATCAAATACCTGTACCATTTGGAAATATTAGAGCTGCTGGTGTAAAGGAGTTGTGGCATCGAGTTGTTCTCAGTTTTGGTAGTAAAAACCATCCACTCCGTCTGCTCAGCCTGATGCAAAACTCATGGTGTAGTGGGTGTAGAACTCATGGTGTAGTGGGTGTAGAACTCGTGGTGTAGTGGGTGTAGAACTCACAATTAATGGGCGTAGAACTCATGATTTAGTGGGTGTAGAACTCATGGTGTAGTGGGTGTTTTCAGCCCGATGCAAAACTCATGGTGTACTGGGTGTAGAACTCACAATGTAGTGGGTGTAGAACTCATCGTGTAGTGGGTGTAGAACTCATCGTGTAGTGGATGTAGAACTCATGATGTAATGAGTGTAGACTTCATGGTGTAGTGCGTGTAGAACTCATGGTGTAGTGGATGTAGATCTCATGGTGTAGATCTAATGGTGAAGTGGGTGTAGAACTCATGATGTAGTGGTTGTAGAACCCATGGTGTAATACTCATGGTGTAGTGAGTGTAGAACTGATGGTGTAGTGAGTGTAGAACTCATGGTGTAGTGGATGTGCAACTCATGGTGTAGTGAGTGTAGAACTCATGGTGTAGTGAGTGTAGAACTCATGGTGTAGTGAGTGTAGAACTCATGGTGTAGTGGATGTGCAACTCATGGTGTAGTGAGTGTAGAACTCATGGTGTAGTGAGTGTAGAACTCATGGTGTAGTGAGTGTAGAACTCATAGTGTAGTGGATGTAGAACTCATGGTGTAGTGGGTGTAGAATTCGTGATGTAGTGGGTGTAGAACTCATGGTGTACTACTCATGGTGCAGCGGGTGTAGAACTCATGGTGTAGTGGGTGTAGAACTCATGATGTAGTGGGTGTAGAACTCATGGTGTAGTGGGTGTAGAACTCATGGTGTAGTGGGTGTAGAACTCATGATGTAGTGGGTGTAGAGCTCATGGTGTAGTGGGTGTAGAACTCATGATGTAGTGGGTGTAAAGCTCATGGTGTATGGAATGTAGACTTCATGGTGTAGGGAATGTAGACATCATGGTGTAGGGAATGTAGAACTCATGGTGTAGGGAATGCAGAACTCATGGTGTAGGGAATGCAGAACTCATTGTATAGGGAATGCAGAACTAATGGTGTAGGGAATGCAGAACTCATGGTGTAGGAAATGCAGAACTTATGGTGTAGTGGATGGGGACCTCATGGTGTAGGGAATGCAGAACTCATGGTGTAGGGAATGTAGAACTCATGGTGTAGGGAATGTAGCACTCATGGTGTAGGGAATGTAGACCTCATGGTGTAGGGAATGTAGACCTCATGGTGTAGGGAATGTAGACCTCATGGTGTAGGGAATGTAGAACTCATGGTGTAGGGAATGTAGAACTCATGCTGTAGGGAATGCAGAACTCATGATGTAGGGAATGCAGAACTCATGGTGTAGGGAATGTAGACCTCATGATGTAGGGAATGTAGAACTCATGGTGTAGTGAATGCAGACCTCATGGTGTAGGGAATGTAGACCTCATGGTGTAGGGAATGTAGACCTCATGGTGTAGGGAATGTAGAACTCATGGGTTAGGGAATGGAGAACCCATGGTGTATTGCGTGGGAGGGGCCCAGTAAAATCCTATGGGCTTGGTAAAGTATTTTATTTCTGCACTTCAAAGTTGACTGTTTGTTTTTGTTTTTTAACAGTGGCTACTTAACGAATGGCCCTATTTGTCTTCCATAGTCCTGCTTGGAGTCATTCGTGCGCAACCAGACAATAACAAATGTTGTAACACTGGAGACATCAGCATCGTATAACATATGTACTCTGTCAGGACTGACGTCAACATTTTTCAGATTTCTGTGACAGTACGTGTACACATGCGGGAATAAAGTTTCATCGTCAATGTGTCTACATGATCAGGCCAGTTAGTTTCGAGTCAGTAACGGTACACAAGTTCTTTTATTTCTCTGCTCTCATTACTTCCACTCCCTTGGTACGCTCAGACTTAGGAGATTCGTTCCCACGTCTAAAATCAATACGGATTTTAGATGCCCTGTTATTCATGCCTTTGATATACTAGTTGGCCGTATTCCCTGCTAGAGACCACCCCAGACTGAGGCACCAGAAAAGCGCTAACCAGACGGGGGCCCATCTAACGAGGGGGCATCCAGCGACTTTCGCGGTAGGTTCTACAGGTCTGCGGTTATCAAACCCACCGTTCCATAAGCCCCATGTCTTCTAGTCCTGACTTCATCGCACTTTTGTATGTACAACCTTAAGACGAGACAGAAGCATGGTTTCCCGCAACATGTGTATCCAAGATGTCTGTTTCCACGTGATCGAGCGGTTGTATCAAGGAAAACTTTGTCTCCTGTAAATAATGTCTCAACTGTTTCATGATTTAAAGTATGCTGCACATTGGTGGTGTATCACTGATACAACTTGCCCGTCAACCAATGGGCATGCCCCATTCGCCAGCACCATCATCCAGTGGAAAAAAATGGAGGACTGCGATGTAGATTTCGCAGATTCATTGCCAAATATGCATGTATTGAATTGTGATGGGTGGAGTCAATTTAATTGTCTCGTGGAGACAAGTTTCACTGTTTGCTAACGTTATTAAAACTGTATAAGTGAAACAAGAATGTTTCTGTATTTAGGAAGCAGAAGCAGCGTATTTTTGTCTCGCCGTTTGCGTCAGCCAAGGCCGCCAATTGCTAGTCCATTGTCCCGTGTGAAATGAAGAATTATGATTTGAATTCACTTGGATTCTTGTTGAACTCTAAATCGACACCTAAGCCTTCTGCCAGTTGGATGTTGATGTCTGAATGGTGCTAAATTGAATGATTAAATATTAATCAATTGCGTATTGCGTCTCCAAATGTTTGCATAAGATTTTTTTATCATTGTTTCGTTTTCATGTGGTGTTTAAATCACATCAGGGCATTTTTGAAAACATGTACTGAGTGGTTTTTTTTAAAGCAATCCTATTCTGAACAAAACACATGGCATGATGATATTTCAATTTCGACGAGGGCACTTGCAGCTCCGAAAGTGTTGTGGCAATCTTAACATGGATGGAACATAGAGAGTTATGGCAGAAGCAGCAGAGAGGGCACCTTGCTGGATCGGGTTGAAAAGAAACCCCGGAAATCGGGACTCCTCAGAGGCATATGACAAACTAGTCCATGGGCTTAGGTGATAGCGCGTTCCTCGTTTGACCACCCCAGCCTACGCTACGGCGAGGCCGATGACAGACCATCACACAGTGCAGCTGGTCATTTCGGACGAATGACCGTCACCTGATGTTATGATCGAGAGTGTCAGGAAAACGCGGCCGAAACCCTTGAAGACGGGGAGCTCTTCCTCTGAAGACTTTCAGTAGTCTCGCGTCTCGCTTCTCTAGAACTTTCTTGTCCTCTTGTCCAAAGGGATTGTAGCAGTGACAGCAGACTACGACTGTGTTGAAATTAGTGGACGATTCAGAGCACCATTTTTGCACACTTCGTTTGTTGTCAAAGGCAAGATGATACGGGTGAAGGTGTGGTTTTATGCAGCGACTTTTCCATCCATGCCCGGATCTCAAGCTGTTTTGTTCTTGACCCCCTGATCACTGGGCCTCTTGATAAATCTTTCTTGGTGCCTGTCGACAAACATAGTGACAGAAAAGACGCGCACAGTCGGGTACCAGCATCAACTCTACTCCCTGGGAAGTATTTCCAACCCCAAACTGGCCCACAGCCCGCATACAGGAGTTGATTGCACCACAGTGTGCCATCGCTGTGCTCGCCTGTCCCCGGCTTACCTGGTTGCGGAGAAGCAATGTGAGTTAAGCACTTTTCTCAAGAACGGATTAGCACGGCTTTGAACGCCGCACCCATTCGCCACAAGCCTGCAGGTCAAGCCTGCAGGTCAAGCGCGCTGACCACCGTGCCACAGTAGTGTTCAGTAGTGTTGATTTTTCAAAATATTCTTGACACTCTGTCCTTGCTGCTGTCTAGGAAGTGCGGTCAGTGATAGTTTTTCCCAACTGGTTGCCTCAGTGGTTGATGATAGCTTGGTGCCATTGAATCATGGACTGAACATTTGAAAAACCAGACTGTTCAAGATGTGCGACACTCCTCTTGATCAAACCAGTCGACTTTCAAAGAATGACAAGCATTGCAGTCTGGTTTTGTCACGAATTGTGGTGACTGCCATGCAACCAGAGACACTATAATATATGGCCTGCTGACTTGACCTCTCAGTGTATAGTCTAAATATAGTCGCAGTGCTGTCTGCGCCGCTCCGCCGTACCGCTTGCAAAGATCATTTCCGGTTTCCGATGTTTACAGAATGGAGCAGCTAATCGAGGAGATACTTGAGGTAAGTACGCAATATTTACTGAAAATAAGTAATTGAAAGGAAAGAATGAATATTGTGTGACCAGGTGAAGTAAAGCCTGAAGTCTTTACATGGACTATCTCTCTCTCTCTCTTTCTCTCTTTCTCTCTCTCTCTCTCTCTCTCCCAAGACATTTGTTCCCCTCTCTCCTCCCTCTATCATATATCCTGCGTCTCAGACGCCCATGCTATATATGTTGTAAGACTAGCCTACTATGTAGCTTATCAGTCCGGGAGGGTCGCAGAGCCGCCTTCCCTTATCGTTTGTTAATTGAACTTGACATGTGACCGCGGACAGTTTCCCGCGCACTATGCCTAAATTGTTAAGATACAAGAGATAAATTTGATGTTTTCTCTAAATTAAGACATCTGATTGCAATGGTGCAATATTCATTCGGTTGACTTTGTTATGCCTATCGAGGCAACACTTGGTGTGAATAATTTCAAGTAAGTGTAAGGCAGCAATGAGCCTTTTTCTATCATTAGGAAAACACAACCCAGAGACAGGCTGAGATCACCACCACCAGATCCCAAGCCTGGCTCCCCTGAGCATTTCTTTGATAAGGAGGGACTGTCGGCAGGTCGGGAGAGACCCCCATCCCATCTGGGGAAGTGACCACTGCAACCGTGGTCTTGGGTTTGGTCCAGGCCATTACCATCCGGCCTGGGACCAGCCAGGAGCTCCTATACCCATGGGTAACAATAAAGTTGTGGAAAGCAGCAGCGATTTTGTCTCATGCCTGGGCCCTTGTACCATCAAGCCTTGCCTCCACCCCCATCACAATTGAAATAGTATGGTATACATAATTGTCAATCTATAGCTACAATAGCTCGGACAGTACGTGTAGATGAGTGTAACATTTATGACCGAGATAATACAGGAAAGACAATGAGCGAGTGGACGCTTCATGAAGTCAGTTGGCAATGATGTTATCAATCAGAAAATACTTTTTTTAATAAGCAGGATGGTGTTGCAAGTCAGAGGCACTGCTGCTAAACGTTTCTTAAACGTATGTGAAATGCTGAGCACTATTGCAGTCCACTTGTCTTCTCTACATAGCGGCATAGCAGTCAGTACATGTGAGAGCACGTCATCTGCTCTCTGACGCGCGCATACCGCTTGGTGGCGCTAACGCGATGACTCGCAAAGGGAGGAACCTACACTTTGGCCGTAGAGTATCCTCAACCAGAGATAGTATAGTAACCAGGGACACTATAATGTATGAAATTAAAGAGAAAACATACATCTACTCACCGTGTGTGGTTGGTGAGAGGTGTATGTGTGTGCGCTGGCCCGATGACATGTTTGTCTCAAGGCCTTTTCAAATATCTCATTCGCGGAAACACCCCCTCTCTCTCTCTCTCTCTCTCTCTCTCTCTCTCTCTCTCTCTCTCTCTCTCTCTCTCTCTCTCTCTCTCTCTCTCTCTCTCTTCTTTCTCTCTCCCTCTCTCTCTTTCTCCTCTCTCCTTTTTCTTTACACACACACAGACACACACACACACACACTCCAACCCCACCCACCCCAACCTCCCTATGCCCCATCCAGAGAACCTGCCCAGACTTAGACCGGAAGAGAGCATTGCAACAACGCTGGTTTTCTGCGCGAGACGGCACTGGCAGACGCGCTTCGCGCAGACAGCTATCCAGTTACTATACTATCTCTGATGCAACGCACTCACACACACGCGCGCGCGCACGCACGCACGCTTAAAAATGCGCGCGCATGCGAACACTCACCAATTGACTTTCCAGCGGTATGTTAATTAAGGCCTTCTCACACGTGGAGACATTTACTGGCAATTGTGCTGTTTCTATAGGAAATGTCGTGCTTGCAAGTGGCAAAACATGTTTCGGGCGTGCTCAAACGTGGCAATGTTCTGGCAACTATCCTGTGTCCAAAGGAAATGTCACGCTCGCATGTCGCAGAAGCAATGTTCTGTCGAGTATCCGCCCAATAGAAACGCGTGCTATCGTTCATGTCTGTCGTACACTCCTCGGACTCTCCCTTGCACAGCCAATCGGATGGGCTCCTGCCTGCGTTAGAGTGTGTGGAACAATGTCCAAATGGCGGGCTTGCCACGCTCGATTCGAATTTTATATGGCTTCTGCTGCTTCATCTGTCAGCCGTAGGATGTCCTGACGCCTAAATATGAATATCTAGTCAGTTCTTCATCACTGTATCATTCTAATGTGTGCCGTTTATTGCGAAAATCCTGCTGTCGTCACAAGGAGTGCAGCTGATTCGATCGAACTCCAAGAAAATATACCACGAACCCTGTGTTTAATCTCTGGCCAGAGTACGGAATCAACAATGGATCTATGATGCGATTTCACACAATAGGACGATTTTCTCGTTTTGTTTGTGGGAAACTGGTTTGCTGGTGACTTGTAAATCGAAAGGAACACCACAATATCACTATGAACACGATGTTACGGGTAAAGTGTGATACTCGTTGCCTAGTGGGTATCGTTGTCTTCTACTACGCTGTTGACCGGGGTTCATATCATTTTTATCTCTGTAAAAAAATTAAATCTCACCCCAGTTCTCATTTAGTGTTTTATCAGACACAAGGACATTTCGTGTCCTTTCGTCAAAGCTTGCCACGTGTGAGGAGGCACTTAACCACCATTTCATACATACTTCTGTAATCGGGGTTTCACAGGGAACACATTTTGTTCATCTCCCATTGATCCTCTCACCGGAAACTAAGCAAAGCAAGCATAGGCATTCTCTCTACATTCCCGCCTCACTTCCCCCCTCTCCTCAATGTCTCTTTCCCTATCTCTCTTTCTCTCTCTCTCTCTCTTTCTCTCTCTCTCTCTCTCTCTCTCTCTCTCTCTCAATTCTTCTCACTCGCAATCACTCGTTGAACTGATTCACTGGATAGTTTTTCATGTCGGAAGCGAACAAGTTTTTAATGACCGCAGTGAGGAACAAGAAAATAATTTTTTCAAGCTATTAGTTCCGCAGAACATTCGCTGAATGATTAGAGAATTTTCTGAAGTTGTCCGTGGCAACAAAGCTAAATTAGTCATGGATCAATGAAGACGAATGAAGTTTCCCGGCCTATTAGCCTTTGTAGTCTACGAAAGGCTATTGAATATGAAATTACCAAAGATGGTGGGATGAAGAAAAAGAAATGGTCAGATGTCCCTACGTATTCGCTTACAAATCATGTAGGAAGACGCAGTGGGTTTATTCGTACTTGCAACCCACAGGGTGATTACCAGAGTGAAGTTTCTGTGTAGGACAAGATAGCATGCTGAGTAGTACGTTGCAGCAGAGAAAAGCGCACCTTGATGTGTCCACTTCACTGAGGTCAGTTAGGAACACTAATGACAGCTACACGCATGGGAATTTCTCTCTCTCTCTCTCGCTTTCTCTCTCTCGTTCGTTCTCTCTCTCTCTCTCTGTTTCTCTCTCATTCTCTCACCGTCTCTCTATCACCGTCTCTAGCTCTCACCGTCTTTCACCGTCTCTCACCGTCTCTTTCTCACCGTCTCTCTCTCTTTTCTCTCTCTCTCTCTCTCACCGTCGCTCTTTTTTCTCACTCTCTCATCGTCTCTCTCTCACCGTCACGCTCTCTTCTCTCTCTCTCTCTCTCCAGAGAGTTCTCTCTCTCTCCCTCTCTCTCTCCACACTCTATTCTATCGCCCTCTCTCTCCCTCTGTATCTCCCTCTCTGCATCGCTCTCTCTCTCTCTCTCTTTCTCTCTCTCTCTGTATCTCTCTCTCAGTATCTCCATCCATCCCTCCATCCGTCCCTCCCTCTTTCTTTCCCTCCTTCCCTCCCTCCCAAGGACTCTTGCCCTCCCTCCACTCATCACTAACCCCTCTGACCTCCTGTACCACTCCGACTTCCACCGTTCTACTCTCGAGACGCTCTGTACCCCCCTTCATCATGCTGGGTCCAGCCCTTTGTTCCCCATGTCCCCCCCCATTCATGCCTCGCCAAACCCCTTTCGCCTGAGCCCCTTTGCGCCCCCCTCCCTCCCTTATTTGGTCAAAGGCGCCTATTTCTTATTTTTGCCCCTCCCTTCCCTCCCTCCCATTCTTTCCTCCATCCCGCGGTGTTGTCTTTTGTCCCTCCCTCCCTCCCTCCCTCCCTCCCTCCCTCCCTCCCCGCTACGATAAAACTTTCTGATATCATTTCCATTGTTAAGTTCCACCGGGTACCCCTCTTTCTGTCTCTCTCTCATTCTCTTAGACATACACATACAACACGCACTCGCCACCCATCGCACGTCACCACATACACAACGCGACACACACACACACACACACACACACACACACACACACACACACACACCTTTATTCCAGCTCTCTGTGTAGTAATGTCACGTAAAGTGTAGGAAAATAAAAAGAAAATGTAAAGGAAGGCGCATAGTTAAAGGTGGAAATGAAAGAAAGAAAGAACAGAACAGAACAGAACCTTATTTGACACTATCGGTCCTTTGCAGTTACATAATGAAAAGTAGCTCCATGTTGCGAACGACCTATTGAGGGGGAGGAGAGAGTGAATATGAGAGAGAGAGAAAGAGAGAGAGAGAGAGAGAGAGAGAGAGAGAAGAGAGGAGAGAGAGAGAGAGAGAGAGACGGACGAACGGACAGAGAGACAGACAGACACACACACAGACAGGCAGGCAGGCAGGCAGGCAGGCAGGCAGGCAGGCAGAGACAAAGAGAGAGAGGCGGATGCGCACACATGCATGCACAAACACGCACGCACACACACGCACGCACACACACACACACACACACACACTCACAGAGATGAACAGAGCAAGGCTGACATCGACCGAGAACACGCTGCGTACGGAGTGACATTTTCTTGAAATTGCCACTGTATCTTCCCAAAATGTGGAGGACGAAAGTGACACCTTTCAAGTGAATGAAAGCAAACACACCGAACTTGAGAAGTGATGATGAAACAGACAACCAGGCATCATTGTTGTGGTTGACGAAAGCAGCAGTGGGGTGGCTGATACAAACAGGAAACAGAATCAGAAAGGGAGTAATGCCAAAGTTTCCTAGAGGCACGACAGAGCATCAGGATAAAGCTTTTCTTGACAGTATCCCTTGCTCCCAGTCTGCCCGCGTCCCTTGCTTTCAAACTTAGCCACACGCTCATCGCGCCACAACAAATTTCCGTCGTTGATCTGGCCGTGTCGTGATGTATTTGTGAGGAGGCTCAATATTGGCCGGAGACGCGTTGTCGTCACTTCCGGAGTTATTTGTAGAAGCCACGTGCTTTCATCCATGTTGGTAGGAGGCGAGCGCTGTATGCTAAGCTGTGCTACGGGAGACGTTCAACCATG
Source organism: Theodoxus fluviatilis (assembly GCA_034096865.1). Taxonomy (NCBI): domain Eukaryota; kingdom Metazoa; phylum Mollusca; class Gastropoda; order Cycloneritida; family Neritidae; genus Theodoxus; species Theodoxus fluviatilis. The sequence continues at coordinate 31,842 of JAWQFJ010011813.1, forward strand.
CCGACTTCTTGCTGCGTTAAAGATTGTTTTAACAACCAACAAAAAGACAAATAAAGAGGAGTCAAACGCTCCTACTACTTTATACCATCAGAGAAAACCAATTAAGGCCCGATTGTGCACAGGGTGACCGAAGCTTGACGAAGAGGATGGGAAAAAAAGATTTACAGAATAGATCTGACCTTCGAAACAAACCCGGCGAGAATCAGCAGGCATTTCCCACGAATCCTGCTTTGAAGAATCGATAGGCTTCCAAAGACCTATAATTCTTGAACACTTCCAACGTGTACGCCGATGTTCCGAGTACAACAGTTAAATATGTCCATGGCACTCATTGGCGGAATGTTCCTCAATTCAGGATATAGTTGGTCCTTCGTTAGCAGGTATGGATGAATGGATGGATGGATGGATGGATGGATGGATGGATGGATGGATGGATGGATGGATGGATGGATGGATGGATGGATGGATGGATGGATGGATGGATGGATGGATGGATGGATGGATGGATGGATGGATGGATGGATGGATGGAGTTTTACGGCCTATCAGCCTTTGTAGGCTGTGTAAGGCCACTGAGCACAAAAACCACTAGACCGATCACCTCAATTCTGTTGAGGTAACGTCGACAGGCATCGGGCTTGAGAGAGTCAACGTAACGCGTTTTCTTCCTCGCGGACATCACCTTCGAAAGAAAAATGTATCAACTAACTCTGATTTAGATGTTGGTTTCTTGGCATAGCCAGCTTACCATGTCGGAGCAGATGAAACAAATGAGAGCAAAGCGAAATGATCACTCGTGCACTTAGTTTTGATGCGTGTCCGGGACACTCCCCGCAGTGTGTTTTGTTTGCTTTGTAAGGTTTGAGCACATAGCTCTAAGTGTAAAAATGGTCAGTTATTAATGTAATCGTTGATTTTGGTTGTCATGAGACTTTGTTTTGTGCTTAAATGCCATTTTCTTGTAATCATCTTACTTAAGCTGAAATGGTCGTTGTCACATACATTCGGGGACAGAGTACTCGGAGTACTCTGTCCCCGGGGACAGAGTACTCGGAGTACTCTGTCCACGGGGACAGAGTACTCGGTCTTTGAAATCTCGGCATTTGAACGAGAACGAGACTGCCAACAACCGGCAGTTTACCTATCAAAATGGCGGTCGACGTTCGAATGGGACAAGATTTGTTGAACTATTTGAATACAGTGCCGGCCTACAGGGAGGCATGCATGGTCCGTAAAGGACGCATAAAGGACACGCATGTTACAGTGCTGGTAGGGGAGAATGGGTTTCTCTCGGACACTTTTACTCTAATCGCCGATCGGCCGCAGCGGGTATGTCACGTGACTGTAAGGACGAGATTTCAAAGACCGAGTACTCTGTCCCCCAATGTATGTGACAACGACCATTTCAGCCTTACTTAATCGTTACATTACACCGAATGCGGGCAAGTTGATCGTACACTCATCGACTCGATGATCGTTAATTTTCTGTCCTCGCT
>JAWQFJ010011814.1:0-5000 GCA_034096865.1 Theodoxus fluviatilis
CCCATCAAGCTGTACTGTCTCTCTGATGCAATCCCCTGTCTTCCAGCTCTTCATTCCCATCAGCTGTTCTGTCTCTCTGATGCAACTCCCTCTGTCTTCCAGTCTTCATCCCATCAAGCGTTCTCGTCTTCTCTGATGCAACTCCCTGTCTTCCAGTCCTTCAATCCCATCAAGCTGCTTGTCTCTCTGATGCAATCCCTGTCTTCCAGTCTTTCATCCCATCAAGATCTGTTCTGTCTCTCTGATGCAACTCCCTGTCTTCCTGTCTGTTCATCCCATCAAGCTGTTCGTCTCTCTGATGCAACTCCCTCTGTCTCAGTCTTTCATCCATCAGCTGTCTGTCTATCTGATGCAACTCTCTGTCTCCAGTCTTTCTCCCATCAAGTGTTCTGTCTCTCTATGCACTCCCTGTCTTCCGTCTTCATCCCATCAAGCTGTTCTGGTCTCTCTGATGCCAACTCCCTGTCTTCAGTCTTCATCCATCAAGCTGTCTGTCTCTCTGATGCAACTCCCTGGTCTTCCAGTCTGTCATCTCATCAAGCTGTTCTGTCTCTCTGATGCAACTCTCTGTCTTCCAGTCTTTCATCCCATCAAGCTGTTCTGTCTCTCTGATGCAACTCCTGTCTTCAGGTCTTTCATCCACAAGGTTCTGTCTCTCTGATGCAACTCCCTGTCTGTCAGTCTTTCATCCCATCAAGCTGTTTCTGTCTCTCTGATGCAACTCCCTGTCTTCCAGTCTTTCATCCATCAAGCTGTTCTGTCTCTCTGATGCAACTCCCTGTCTTCCAGTCCTTCATCCCATCAAGCTGTTCTGTCTCTCTGATGCAACTCCCTGTCTTCCAGTCCTTCATCCCATCAAGCTGTTCTGTCTCTCTGATGCAACTCCTCTGTCTTCCAGGTCCTATCCATCAAGCTGTTCTGTCTCTCTGATGCAACTCCTCTGTCTTCCAGTCCTTCATCCATCAAGCTGTTTCTTGTCTCTCTGATGCAAATCCCTCTGTCTTCCAGTCTCTTCATCCCATCAAGCTGTACTGTCTCTCTGATGCCATCTACCTCTTCTTCCAGTCTTTCATCCCATCAAGCTGTCGGTGCTCTCTGATGCCACGTCTCTTCGTCTGCCAGTCCTGTCATCTCATCAAAGCAGTGTCTGTCTCTCTTGATGCAAACTCTCCTGTCTTCAGTCTTATCCATCAGCTGTACTGTCTCTACTGATGCAACTACTCTCTTGTATTCAGGTACTTTTCATACATATCAAGATATGTACTGTTATCTGATTGAAAACTCCCTATGTTTCCAGTAATTCATTCCCCATCAAAGTCTTTTTTGTTCTGTCTATATGACTGCAAACTCACCTATCGTATTACAGTCCATTAATCCACAATCAAGCTGCAATGTCTATTCTGATGAAACTCTCCTTATGTATTCCAAGTCCTTAATCCCATCAAAGCTTTCCCCCTGTGGCTAATGTCTCTATGATGCATACTCTCTCTCGATCTCGTACACAGTCCTTGAATCTCTCCATCCAAGCTGTTCTGTCTCTCTGATGAAACTCCCTCTGTTATTACAGATCATTCATATCATCCAAGTCTGTTACTGTCTCACACTAATGAAAATCCCACTACTAGCTCTTCAAGTATTGGTCTTCACAAATATATAGCCTTGTACTGTTAGCTCTATGATGCAACTACCATTGTCCTTCCCGCAGTGCTATTGAATTCACTCAAGTAATAACGAGTCCACTGTTCTACTCCTGCATAGCAACTACCTCTCGTTATCAAACCCTTCAGATTACATAAACTATAAAGTCGTATGTCTCACTATGCATGCAACTACCTGTCTTCGCCAGCTATTAGTCAATTCCCCATCAAGCATACTGTTCTGTTATCCACCATCTGAGTAAAATTCCTCTGTTTTTCCAAGTCTTTCGAATATAAACGAAAAGATATGTTCTGTCTCATATGATGCAAAATCTCCACTATGTATTACCAGGTGGGTGCCTTATATAATCAAGCACTGCATACACCTGTACTCTTATGTGCAATCTAATGTACTTAAAGTCTGTATCAAATACAAGCTGCTTCTTGTCTCTATGATCTGCCAAATCTCAATCTGTTATTCAAGTCTCGTAATACCATACAAGTATGTTCTGGTTCCTATCTGATGCAAATTCTGTCTCATGTATTCCAGTCCTTCATTACCAATAAAAAGCTGATCTGGTCTCTCTCTGATTTTGTCCAAATCACTTGTTTACAAGTCTGTTCACCCCAACTCAAGTTCTGTTTATGTCATCTCTGATTTGACAACTCCCATTTATGCTGTACCGCTTCCAAGTACTTACATTCCCACTTAAAGCTTGTTACTGCTCTTCTGAGCATAATCACTGTCTCCTCCCCAATGTTCATGAATACCATCAAGCTAGTCTGTCTCCTGATGCAATCCCCTATGTCTGTTACAAGTCCTTCACCAACATAAAGCTGTTCTTGCTCTCTGATGCCAAAAATCACTCCCGCCGTCTTCCAGGCCATTATCACATTAAAGATGCTTGCCCTCATGATGCAACTCACTCGTCTCAGTAATTACATCCCATAAAGAATTTTCTGTATCGCATGATGTGCAACTCCCTCTAGTATTACCAGTCTTTTCATAACATAAAAGCTGTTCTGTCTCTCCTGAACTGACAAATCTCCCTCTGCTCATCCAGTACTTCATCCCATCAAGCTGTTATGTCTCCTGATGAAAATCACGTGTCTTACAGTCGTTACTCCCATCAAAGCTTGTTCTGTAATACTCCTGATGAAAAAATATATCTCACATGGTCTTCACAGTCAATTCACTCCCCATCAAGCTGTTTAGTCTCTCCTGATGCAACTCCTCTCTTCTTTCCAAAATACGTACTTCATATCAGCAAGACTGTTTCTGTATCTCTGAGCAAATAAATCTGTCTTCATATGTCCTTAATTACCATCCAAGCTGTTCTGTCTCTATGATGCAAATTCATCTGTTCTTAACAGCCTTTCATTAACCTACATCAAGCTTGTTTCTGTCTCTCCTGATGCAACTCACTTGTATTACAGTAATTCATCCCTATCAAGCTACTGTTCTGACTCCTCATGATGCAAACTCCCTGTCTTCCAGTCCTTCATCCCATCAAGCTGTCTGTGTCTCTGATGCAACTCTCTCTGTCTTCAGTCCTTCATCCCATCAGGCGTTCTGTTCTCTCTGATGTCACTCCTCTGCCTTTCTCAGTCCTTCATCTCATCTCGCTGTTCTGTCTCTCTGATGGCAACTTCCATCTTTGTTCTCTCCAGCTCATTCATCCCAATCATGGCTCGTTCTGCTCTATGATGCAAATCCATTTCTGTCTTTTACCAAAGTCTCGGTCCATCCCCACCCTCCAAGCATGTTACTCGTCTCTTACCTTGACCTTTCTCCTCTCTTTGTTCCTCCTCCTCGCACGTGTCTGTTTGTTGTGTGATGTTGAGACGAGATCTTCAATACGATAAGAGTGTATTTGATTCCGCATCCAATAAGAACAAAGACTTTGAGAGGAGGAATGAGAAACGAGAACGTTCGGTACCTCCTCCATCGTTCTGCTGTTGTCCTTTTTCTTTATTTTCTAAAAATATGTAAAGCATTAATTATTCTGCAGATGCAATCGTTGGGTTTCATATCGTCTTTTCATCCTATCCAATGATTCAGACACTAGTACACAGGGCATCATAATACAATGCCTTAGCAAAATGCAACACAGTATCAATTGTGCAAATGTTGTTGGACATTTCACGAGAAAACAAATTAATTTCATTTAGCACATACAAAAAAGCATCAGTTGCCTTCCCCTTTTTCTCCATTTCCTTCTTCTCTCCTTCCTCCTCGATCACTTCCATCCTCTGTGGGTCGGGGGTAAGAACAGATCCACTCCATGGACGCGTTTCTTGTACGCAGAATCTCGAGAGAATCGTGAGGGCTAGGCGTTGCCTACGTTTCTCGCTCATAAGGACGCACTCGCCGTGAAGGCGGGAGGCCGAGGGAGCTCCGGAGCTCCCTCGATGCTTCCAGCTGCAGAGACCCGGATGTACTAAAATGGCGGAGACCGTGCCAATTGGGATGTCGCTTATAGATGGCACTGCCAGTTATGTGTTTCTCAGGGTCCGAGAATGGAAAAGTGTATGTACACGGAAGTATTTGCTGTTCGAGCGTTCATTTGTATATTTTGAGGAGTAGGTGTATTGGTTATTTCTGGACATACATTGCAGAACTTTTTTATCGCTTGCAAAAACGCAAGAGCGTACACGTACGCTCTATGAATTATGTCCCTTGAATTGATCGAAATGAATCGAGGCACAACATTTTCGACAAAATTGTCTACAGTTGAACCCGGTTTGCATTTTTTTTCGTTATGTTCTATCAAGTGAAAAGCTGATGTGATGTCCGTATCGTCAGTTACTTCGTCTAACGGCAACTTCTTCACCGACTCTGGTGCCAGGACGCAGCCATGTTCTCTCGGACTTCCGCCTGCCAGTTGATGATTGGCCGTTTTTTTAGCCGTAGGAGCGCCTCGCTCTCCCTCGACTAGCCATCGAGGCGAGCCACTTGCCAAAAAACGTGTCCCATCTCACTACGCGAGTCGTAGAAGGCAAGTAACGAGTGAAACGGAGACATAACTTCCTCTCACTCTATACAGCTCTTGCTATTGAACGCTAAATGGCCTTACATGACCTACAAAGGCTTATAGACTGTAAAGTCCCATTCTTTTTCATTCATTCATTTATTCGTTCGTTCGTTCGTTTGTTCGTTCATTCATTATTCATTCATTCATTCGTTCGTTCGTTCGTTCATTCATGTATTCATTCATTCGTGCCTTAATTCATTCGGGCATTTTAATTCATTCATTCATACCAAGACAGAATGACTGCTCCCACAGATATGTACATAAATCACTCTCACGTTAAGTTCGTGCGAGTCAAATGTAACAAGTCAGCAAGGCTATTTCGTTACTT
>JAWQFJ010011814.1:7500-15000 GCA_034096865.1 Theodoxus fluviatilis
AGTGGGCAAACATCGACCACCATCATTGTCAGTGGGCAAACATCGACCACCATCATTGTCAGTGGGCAAGCATCAACCACCATCATTGTCAGTGGGCAAACATCGACCACCATCATTGTCAGTGGGCAAACATCGACCACCATCATTGTCAGTGGGCAAACATCGACCACCATCATTGTCAGTGGGCAAACATCGACCACCATCATTGTCAGTGGGCAAACATCGACCACCATCATTGTCAGTGGGCAAGCATCAACCACCATCATTGTCAGTGGGCAAGCATCAACCACCATCATTGTCAGTGGGCAAACATCGACCACCATCATTGTCAGTGGGCAAACATCGACCACCATCATTGTCAGTGGGCAAACATCGACCACCATCATTGTCAGTGGGCAAACATCGACCACCATCATTGTCAGTGGGCAAACATCGACCACCATCATTGTCAGTGGGCAAACATCGACCACCATCATTGTCAGTGGGCAAACATCGACCACCATCATTGTCAGTGGGCAAACATCGACCACCATCATTGTCAGTGGGCAAACATCGACCACCATCATTGTCAGTGGGCAAACATCGACCACCATCATTGTCAGTGGGCAAACATCGACCACCATCATTGTCAGAGGGCAAACATCGACCACCATCATTGTCAGTGGGCAAACATCGACCACCATCATTGTCAGAGGGCAAACATCGACCACCATCATTGTCAGTGGGCAAACATCGACCACCATCATTGTCAGTGGGCAAACATCGACCACCATCATTGTCAGTGGGCAAACATCGACCACCATCATTGTCAGTGGGCAAACATCGACCACCATCATTGTCAGTGGGCAAACATCGACCACCATCATTGTCAGTGGGCAAACAGTTCCAGTCTCGAACGAGGCATGGATCACCGTGCAAGGGGAATAACCCAACAAATGAGTTATCTCCCTTTGTTTCCTCAGCGCGCAAAATCAATTTCATTTCAGACGTGAATATACTGCGCATTTTTCAATAACTAGTGCATCTTCAGCAATCTGATCTACCATGTTTCTTCTCACGGTTTGTCCCGCCAGTGTTTGTTTTGATATAGCATATCTTTGGTTTATATTGAAACTGTTTTCTATGTGTCTTTCAAAAAAGAAAAAAAGAAGAAGATCAATTCACCACATCAACAACAGCAGTATCAAACTGTATCCCATCCCATTCAACAACTTGGTCTGTCAGTCTCAGGCATTCTAAACTTAATTTTGTTGTTTAAGTACTCAACCTTTACCTACAAACCTCTCTCTCTGTCTCTCTCTGTCTCTCTGTCCGTCCGTCTGTCTGTCTGTCTGTCTCACACACATACACATGCACACATACATACAAACACACATTCACACACACAAACGCAGGCACACACACATCTACACACACATCCACACACACACACATCCACACACACACTCGCATACACACACACACACACACGTGCTCGCGCAACCCCTTACCCCTCTCAACACACACACACACACATGCAACCCCTCACCCCTCTCAACACACAAACACACACATACACGTTCACACACATACACTCACACACACACACACACGCGCGCGCGCGCGCGAGCACTAACTCACACACACATATGCACGCACGCACGCACGCACGCACGCACGCACACACACACACACATATGCACGCACGCACGCACGCACGCACGCACACACACACACACACACACACACACACACACGCCTGTCCAAGGAATATCGAAGGGGAGGAAACTCACTGTTAAGAAAAAGTAAATGAAAATGTTTGTCAAGAGACGTAAGCAAAATATCATTCGACAACATCGTTTTACATCGCTGTTTCAAGTATCTATACATACAACCGTAGGCTATGTAATGGCTGTAAAGATGGAATGGCGTCGTTGTCACGGTTTGTGATTATTTTTCCTCGTGACTCATAACCATGCGCTAATCATTGTAGAATTCACGGAGACGTTTGCAGAGCGCACACACTGAGCACAAAGGAACACGGGTGATGATGATGTAAACCGACTTCCTTGGAGCCCATCTCAGGAAGTTCCCCATAGAGCTGTAGTCACTAAGCACTCCCCTCAGCAGCTGGAGCACCGGGGCCATGGGGCACTCTGGGCCTGCTCCAGTAGCTCCACCAAGGGGGCCCCAAGCAACATGAAGTACCACCGGAAATGGGGTGGGGGTGAGGTGGGGGTGAGATGGGGGAGTGGGTGTGGGGGTGATGGGGTAGTTTGGGAGGTTTTTGGTGTGAGTGTGTGTGTGTGCTGGTTTTTTTGTTTGTTGTTGTTGTTGTTGTTTTTTTTGGGGGGGCGCCTGTTGCAGATGGTAACTTCTCCCTCCTGTTGTACAATCTTCCTGGTTGATATCACCCTGGAATGATTATACTGTCACACTAATGATGTCATGCCAACTTGCAGCATGAGGTGTCTCAGCTGTTCCTGTCGCAGGTTCAGGCAAGAGACTGGATTCAGTTTGTTCCAAGTTTTTGATCCCCGAAGTGTCCAGCCCAGCACTGTCGAATCGCGCCAGGCAGAAACTTCAACCTACCCAGGACGGCATGACAGATGGTGAAGCTTGAGCTGCTGAAATCTAAAACGTCTGACCTGTATACATGTGCTGTATGTATGTGCTGCATGTATGTGCTGTATGTATGTGCTGCATGTATGTGCTGCATGTATGTGCTGTATGTATGTGCTGTGATGATGATGTTCGTCCATCGGGATCAATGAGGACCATAGATGTCATCATTTCATCTGGTTGTGGGTCCTCAGATGGCTGGTGAGACCAATCCGGGCCCGAAAGAGTCTGTTGCAGTGTGGACAGGGAAGTGCAGGTGGCTGACCAGGGGAAGACGAACTGCTGGCTCTGAACTTCTTGGTGGCTCGCTTCACAGCAGCATCACTCGATCTTCTCTGTTCAAAAGTTGCTGCACCAGCATGGACTCTACTGCGCCAGGCAGAGCGGTCTGAAGCAACACTCTCCCAGCTGTCAGGATATATGCAGCAGTTCTTCAGAGAGGCTTTTAGGGTGTCCTTGTACCTCTTCTTTTGTCCGCCAAGGGATCGCTTGCCCTGCAGGAGTTCTCCGTAGAACACCTTTTTAGGAAGGCGCTCGTCGGACATGCGTACGACGTGGTCAGCTCAACGTAGTTGTGCCTTGCAGAGCATGGTGTGAACGCTGGGCATGTCAACCTGTGCCAGGACGTCCGTTGGGCACTTTGTCTTGCCACCTGATCTTCAGCAGTTTTCTCAAGCAGTTCATGTATGTGCTGTATGTATGTGCTGCATGTATGTGCTGCATGTATGTGCTGCATGTATGTGCTGCATGTATGTGCTGCATGTATGTGCTGCATGTATGTGCTGCATGTATGTGCTGCATGTATGTGCTGCATGTATGTGCTGCATGTATGTGCTGTATGTGCTGCATGTATGTGCTGCATGTATGTGCTGCATGTATGTGCTGCATGTATGTGCTGCATGTATGTGCTGCATGTATGTGCTGCATGTATGTGCTGCATGTATGTGCTGCATGTATGTGCTGCATGTATGTGCTGCATGTATGTGCTGCATGTATGTGCTGCATGTATGTGCTGCATGTATGTGCTGCATGTATGTGCTGCATGTATGTGCTGCATGTATGTGCTGCATGTATGTGCTGCATGTATGTGCTGCATGTATGTGCTGCATGTATGTGCTGCATGTATGTGCTGCATGTATGTGCTGCATGTATGTGCTGCATGTATGTGCTGCATGTATGTGCTGCATGTATGTGCTGCATGTATGTGCTGCATGTATGTGCTGCATGTGTGTGCACGACGAAGACTTTTTAGTCGAAAATTTTCCGCTTTTACCACTACCTGTGAGTTTGTAATACACATGCAATATTTGTGTTATCTCTCTCGATGCAGCGGAGTTTTCATCACTGAACCCTACATTGCCCTATGCTCTTTGGATGTTTGTTTGATCTGAGACTTTGATACATGAAGATCCTGCAACATCCATACTTATAACTTCCTTGTTGTTGAGGAATACCAGCAATACTGCTTTGGTCGAAGTTCATATAGAAAGTAAAGGTAAAGGTGCTCTTTTTATATTGAGACGTTTCCACCCGTTGATGGATGCTCAGGCCGCACACACTTACTCTGTTTGCAAGAGAGCAGCAACACGCCGCACACACTTACTCTGTTTGCAAGAGAGCAGCAACACGCCGCACACACTTACTCTGTTTGCAAGAGAGCAGCAACACGCAGCACACACTTACTCTGTTTGCAAGAGAGCAGCAACACGCAGGCTTCACCAGTTGCAGCCCAAGGAGAAACAGATTCGGTGGGTGCAAGAGCGGCATTCATACGTGCCACCACTACTGGTTACTTGACGTAGTGCCCAGTGGCACAAGGGACAGCTACAGAGTCTCTTTATCTCCCTGTGCCGTGGGCTACTCATTTTGCCGGCAGTCCTTATTGACACACACACACACACACTCACACAGACACACACAACTCATCCACACCAAAAACTCATCCATTCTTGACGCTGACGACTGAGTCTCTTTTCTGCCTCTGCATGTGCGTCCCTGTCACCGCGGGGAGGGGCAGGGTCATTCCCAAGGCACGGGGGGTGGCGAGGGGGTCCACACCCCCTAGACCCCTGTCGGTGGCAGACGACAGAAGCCCACCTGGCCCTTTTCCTCCCCGGGAGGTCAGCTTGCCCCGACCTCCTCTCACGGGTCCCAGCTGACGTGGGTAGTTAGAGGGCGGGACGAGGCTGCTTGTCGCGAGGTTGACCTCCACGTGACCTTGATCCCTGGCCGGATGTGACCTCTGCCCATTGGCCTTTCCTTGAGGGCCCGGATGCTGCGGCTGGTGGTGGAACGACACGCTTCGTTGGGGGGACAGATGCAGGGACTGCATGGGGACCTGGGCCTTGGTCACGTGAGGAGCGCTGCGCTTCGGGCGTGGAGACTGCTTGGGACCTCCGTCGGCGAACTCCTTGCTGAGCCTTTCCCTGACGGCCAGAGATGCGTTGCGGTGTTTGGGGACGCTCAGGGTGCTCCACACGCTGAACTTGGACGCCCTGCCACTCTCCTGAAGAAAATGGATTAGATTGAATTCAATTGGATTGCAATGGATTGCATATGATTGGATTGGAATGAAGTGGATTGCATCGCAATGGAGTGGATTGCACTGCATTGGATTGAGTTGCAATGGAGTGGATTGGATTGGATTGCATTGGATTGCATTGGACTGCATTGGATTAGATTGCAGAGGATTGGATTGGATTGGATTGGATTGGACTGCATTGGATTGAAATAAATTGGACTGCGATTGCAACAGCTTGAATAGGATTGCACTGCATTGGATTGGAGTGAATCGGAGTGGATTGCATTAGACTGGATTGCAGTGGATTGGACTGGACTGCAATGGATTAGATTGAATTGGATTGGAGTGGAGTGGATTTCATTGGACTGCGTTGGGCTGGATTGGACAGATGAGGTTATATGAACTTTTGGCCTTTTTTAGTCTATGTAAGACCACTGACCACGAAAATCACCAAAGCTGGTATGAGAGTAGAGCAAGTCAAGCCTATATTTCCCTCATAATTCGCCTCTCACGAATTGCGTAGGGAGATGAGTTCGGCCGATTCTTACACCCATCCCACAGGGGGTCTATTCTTACACCCATCCCACAGGGGGTCTATTCTTACACCCATCCCACAGGGGGTCTATTCTTACACCCATCCCACAGGGGGTCTATTCTTACACCCATCCCACAGGGGGCCTATTCTTACCCCCATCCCACAACGGGTGAAGAAAGTGCAGAGAAAATCTAAGGCGTTCTAAAGTTGCGACTTTTCACCCCAAAATGGGTGCTCAATCCGGGGCTTTTTACCCCTGATCATCGGGCTACCTTTATCATCATTCCAGCACCACCTCTACTCCCCAAGGAGCGTGCAACCAGGTTGCAGGTAAGCTCGCCAAGGTTCACTTTCACAAGTTGTATTTCCCAGCTCTGTCCTCACAGGAACTCTGCTTTACTCCTGGGTGGGGGAGATGGATGGATGGGTGGAGTTAGCTTTTCGGCGTATAACTCTCTGCAGGCTACTTAAGGCCATTGATCACGAAAAACTCTCAGAGCTGGTTAGAATAAGAGCGACTCAAGTCACGATGTCCCTAGTTATGCGTCTCTCACGGCTCGCGTAGGGAGACGCAGTGGGTCTATTCTTACCCCCAACCCACAGGGTGTCTATTCTTACCCCCAACCCACAGCGGGTCTATTCTTACCCCCAACCCACAGCGGGTCTATTCTTACCCCCAACCCACAGCGGGTCTATTCTTACCCCTAAGCCACAGGGGAAGGGTGGGAGGGGAAGCGATGCGAGTGAAGCTCCTTGCTCAAGGACACAGCTCTGGTATCAGAGCAGATTCGAACGTCGCACCGAGTGGCCGCGGACAATTGCAGGTCAAGCACGCTGACCTCTAGGCCACGCAGCTTGAGAAGAAATGGGTCATCTAGGAGGCAAGCACGTGCCTGGCGACTCGGACTTTGGACCTCTGCTTAGCTTAGCTTAGCCTAGCTTAGCTTAGCTTAGCTTAACTTAGCTTAACTTAGCTTAGCTTGAGACAGCTTAAACTAAAAGTAAAGAGAAGCAGTGACGGCGTTTTCGTGGCCCCACGACGAAAATAGTTACAAGACGAGCCATTGAATCGATTAGGGCAACACAGTTGCACAGACATGTGCACACATGCGCGAGCACATGTGCATGCCCTCGAAACCTGCAGACTTGCAACCTCGCGCATGCGCGCAAATAATTATTTGCACAAAAGAACGTATTCATATTTAGACGTGAACACATGAAGATTGCACACAATTTCACACTCAAATGAATACACCAAAATATGCACAGACGGCTTTTTGGCCGAGCTGACTGATCAAAGTCATTCATGCACGTGCTGCATATGCAATGATGCATGTGCCGTCATGTGCATGCATTCGTGCGTGCATGCGTGCAAGCGCGTGCCTCCGTGTGTGCATCCAAACATGCAAATGTGCTTTGTGTGCATTCAAGTGCGCGTGCGTGCTCTTTGTGATGAGAGCTTCTTGCCCAGGCTAACAATGCTTTAATTCTACAGTCACTAGACTTCACACAAGTACCCTTTCCCAATATGTTTGACCAATCTCCATATGATGGAGCCTTTGAGTCAGTATAATCTGACCTCCAGGAGGTGTAGTTCAGTGCAGTATACTGAGACAGTATTTGTGTTTTCTTCACAGGTCAAGAGACATAACCGGGGAAAGATTGTAAATGGTGCACCTCTAACGGAAATTCGTGACACAATCGGTACAAGATCACGAACCCCAATCCAAAATCACAACAAACCCAATTTATGCTGATGTCGCTCTCTCTCTCTCTCTCTCTCTCTCTCTCTCTCTCTCTCTCTCTCTCTCTCTCTCTCTCTCTCTCTCTCTCTCTCTCTCTC
>JAWQFJ010011814.1:17500-60000 GCA_034096865.1 Theodoxus fluviatilis
AGTGGGGTGGGGTGGGGTGGGGTGGTGGTGTGTGGGTGGGGTGGTGGGGTGGGGTGTGGTGTGGTGGGGTGGGGTGAGGTGGGGTGTGGTATGGTAGTATTGAGACAACATTTTCGGCAAGATGCGTGGCTGTAGGGTTGGGAAGAATCTACATGTACAGCAATTTCAAGAAGTGACTTGTGAAGAACGAGCTAATTGGAAAAGTTCTATATCCCTCCTTTGCACTGAAACGGATTCATGCTAAGTGGTACTCGAGGAATCGCTATGGGCCAAGTTAACAACGCTGTTGCTCGAACACACTGAATTGCTAAGATATATTTAAAAGTACATCATTTCACTGAAGACTATGACTCAAATCGTTGAATATGTCATTTTAAGGAAGGTACAGTGAGCCCACTTATAAAACAACATAAATTATACAGATATATAAAATATTCGGGGATTCAGTGATTCCATTACGGTTACAGATATTTCTTACTTTGTCAGAACTTTACGGTACTCGTGCGATATCATGTTACATGGTTTCAATAAACTATCGCTGACACATTCTCAGTAGTTTTCAGTTTTTATGAGGCCGCCTAACGGAAGAAGAAAGAGAACATTTTCACCCTGGGTTTTATGCACTGTGTTCAGTGTTGGGAACCTATGGAAACCCAGACGAAAAAATACAAAAGGGTCAATGGTATTTTATCTCTAAACCGGATATTGTTATTTCTTGCACCAGCAGGCAGTGTGAACACATAAAAGTCGCTGACATAAATTCTGTTTTCTCCAACCTCTTTAAATGTAGATTCACGGCACGGAGAAAAAATAACACAACTCTGCATTTTCATGGTACAGCTCGGCTTTCTAACACAACTTCATACCTGGTCACCACAACAGCTCAAATATGCCTGCCGGCAAGCTGTTATACTCATTAATACTTTCTCAAGCCAAAGCTAAAACTTTCACATTAAAAAAAATGTCGGTTTGAAGATGTCTCTGTGTCCCTGTCTCTACTAAACGTACAGCAATACACATAACTTTACTAAAGAATGTTATGTTCTATATAACATAACATATAAGCAGAATAGTATTCAGTGTTGAACAAGGAAGAGCTGTAGGGAGTTCAAAACTGAGTGTACAGTACAGATATTTATGGGATTTCATCTACAGTATGTAACATTTTCATTGTCGTTCTAATAACAATGTCGTGATACTCTTCACTTCTACCCGAATCAGTAGGGATGTAACTTGGGTGTAATTTAATCAATGCGGATGCTCTTCACTCGTAGTAAAGGATTGGCTAAAATTCCTCACCCTTCTGCACCCCCTCCCCCCGCCCCCCCCCCCCCCCCCCCCCCTCAAAGTTGACTACTCACCTTGGGCGACCTCTTTGGGTTCGTCTTGGCCTGTGGGGTTTTTGAGGGCGTGCTTGGTCTCCAGTTCCAACCGCGTCTTCCCCCTCTGCCTGGCTCTGTACTCGAAGTCTGGGATGAACCTGGACGGGGTGGACGTCACCGTCTTCTCTCTCTGCAGCGACCTAGGGCCCATTGTCGTCCTGGTTCTGGTCAGCCCGCCCGTCTTCTGGGCGAACATCTTGAAGTCCTTGTCCAGCTCGCGAGCAATGGTCTTCATGTCCCGGTCGAAGCGCTGCATCTCCAGCACGAGCCTGTTGTCGAAGCGGCTGTTGTTGCGGAGCATGGCGTCGTCGAGCTCCGACCTGTTGATGGTGGAGAGGCTTTTGATCCCCATGGTGGACCTGCGAGTCATCCTTGCTGCTTTGGAGGACGGCGATGTGTTCACGGTCGCTTCTGGTACACTGAAACGAGTCAGTGAAGGACTTGGTTAACGTCGACATAGATAATCTCACATGGATATATATGGGAGGTGCTATTGCCTATCTGATTGAAAGGAAAATACCTTGCTTGATACTTGATGCTTCAGAAATATGCCTTGACAGCACTCTGATCGTAGCATTGCAGCGGGTGGGGAGCGAGAGCGGTATCGCACAGCTTCAGTAATAATGCGGGCGTTTTGTGGGGATGACAGTGGTTAGCGCGCGCTCGATCTGCAGAGCTTGCGACCAGAGGGCGCGGCAGTCGAAGCTGCGCAGTTCCCAGAGTTGCATCCTTGAGCAAGGTGCTTAACTCACACTGCTTCTCCCCACCCAGGAGCAAAACCGGGTGCCTGTGAGGTCAGCGAGGGCACAAAGTAGTGCCATGAACTTTAGAATGCGGCAACGAGCCACCACCGGGTGGGGGTGTGCCCCATGAAGTGGAGTTGTTACTGGTGCCTGGCTGTTTGCGTCTTATCTGACCCTCAATGTGTTTGTCGTCAGGTGCTAGGAAAAGACTGGTGAAACGGCTAAATATGATCAGGGGGTAAAGTGTAAAGAGGTTTGAGACCCACACGTGGGGGAGGAGTCGCTATATAAAACCAAACCTTGCTATTTCCCCGTTTAAATACGCTAGGCAGTCCAACAGAGGTTGGTGTGTGTTTGTGTGGGGCCATGGCAACACTGCTATGAGGTGGAACAACTGGGGCCTGTTAAAGAGGCCTACCGGTACGTACCGGTTGATACCGTTCGTCTCTTGAACGACTTGGTACGGCTACCGGTATCGACCGGTACGTATCGCGCCGGAACGCTGTTGCGCCTGTATAGCCAAAATGGCTGCCTTCGGGGAAAAGAAGAAAGTCGTCATCACAAATATGCGCCGTGGCACGCATTTCGACCTGTGATTATTACCCAGCCTATGCGAGACGTTACAAGAAGTTAGGCTGATATTGTACTTTTCTTTTTTAAAAGAATAACTGCTCTGAAATAATTACCGGGCAAGATGTGAGCAAACATTTCCACGACAGATGGCAAAACAATTTCAAGGGAAGCAACTCTTATTTCTTACATTAGCCCTTAGTTTGTTGTATAACCTCCCTTGAAGTGAGCATCGAACTATTCTTGCTTACACCAAGTTAGCACTGTCGTTTTGACATAAATTTCGATTCGAGCGATGACGAGCATTCATGCACAGCTACAGCTTAACGTATTTCAACAATTCCTCAAGGAACGAGCAGTCTGCAGCTGCTGGTTTACTCATTTGGTTGAGAAGCGCAATCCGCGACGATGAGAAGGCATCGCGGAAGCCATCTTGGCTACCGTTCGGTCATAACGAGTCGTTCAAGAGTGCACATTGGTTGCTCGGCTACCGGTCGGCTACCGGTAGGTCGTCTTGAACGCACGGCTGGTCTGTGCTGTCGTATCGCAAACGGGCGGCCGGGGAACAAGTCTCCACAGAGACCGACACTGTTCACCATTACACAGGGAACCACAAAATGCTGACTACAGTGCAGGGCCAATGTATGAAAATGCAGGTCGACGAAGTCGATGACGACGACATAGACGCTGACGTTGTCAAGTGATGCTATTGACCCATCGATCTGGTGGCGAGCCATTCAGTTGCCTTGTGCTCTGAGGAGTCGAAACGATGCTGATATACATGTATGTCTTTGCATGATATCTGTCTGAATCTCAGTTTGTCTGTCGAATGCTAGTCGAGATACTCGTAGATTGGCTGGACCAGAAACAGCGGGTGCTGTGTAAAGTTTAGCCCTGTGTACAGATGTAAGTCGCTACATTAAACCTCTAATAGTCTCCACTGTCCCTGCGATGCAAGGCAAGGCAAGGCAAGGCAAGGCAAGGCAAGGCAAGGCAAGGCAAGGCAAGGCAAGGCAAGGCAAGGCAAGGCAAGGCAAGGCAAGGCAAGGCAAGGCAAGGCATGGCAGGGCGAGGCGAGGCGAGGCGAGGCGAGGCGAGGCGAGGCGAGGCGAGGCGAGGCGAGGCGAGGCGAGCCGAGGCGAGGCGAGGCGAGGCGAGGCGAGGCGAGTCAGGGCAAAACAAAGGGAGACTAAGAATGTGGTCGCAGTGCCTTCCATACAGAATTTATCGCCTGTGCAATTGACCTCGAGACAGAAGGCCCACGCAGATTTACACCCATCTTGAAGACCTCGCCATAAGGGCTCTCGAGAGGAGTGCGCGGAAAAACAAAGAGACCATTACACCATTTACGACTGTGCTATTTGAGGATCATTTGCGTCAATGGCATTCCATTCCCCCACTTATGAGGGCAGCCAGAACGTGTCGATTGTGCTGCGTGCCTTTGTATGACAACGCAGTCTGTACTGGAGTGGCTTTGAGGGCGTGACAGCGATAACAATGACGCAGCAATGTCTCAAGATGTTTTTGGACGTGGCACGATCACCGTCCTGTAAGACGCAACGACTACAAATATCAACGCCCAGTATGATACAGCAACTATAGATATCAACACCCCGTATGATACAACACTTACGTATATCAACACCCAGTACGACGCAACAACTACAGAGAGCAATGCCCTGCATGACGCAATAACTACAGAGAGCAATGCCCAGTATGACGCAACAACTACAGAGAGCAATGCCCAGTATGACGCAATAACTACAGAGAGCAATGCCCAGTATGACGCAACAACTACAGAGAGCAATGCCCAGTATGACGCAATAACTACAGAGAGCAATGCCCAGTATGACGCAACAACTACAGAGAGCAATGCCCAGTATGACGCAATAACTACAGAGAGCAATGCCCAGTATGACGCAACAACTACAGGGAGCAATGCCCAGTATGACGCAACAACTACAGAGAGCAATGCCCAGTATGACGCAACAACTACAGAGCAATGCCCAGTATGACGCAACAACTACAGAGAGCAATGCCCAGTATGACGCAATAACTACAGAGAGCAATGCCCAGTATGACGCAACAACTACAGAGAGCAATGCCCAGTATGACGCAATAACTACAGAGAGCAATGCCCAGTATGACGCAACAACTACAGAGAGCAATGCCCAGTATGACGCAACAACTACAGAGAGCAATGCCCAGTATGACGCAACAACTACAGAGAGCAATGCCCAGTATGACGCAACAACTACAGAGAGCAATGCCCAGTATGACGCAACAACTACAGGGAGCAATGCCCAGTATGATGCAACAACTACAGAGAGCAATGCCCAGTATGACGCAACAACTACAGATGTCAACGCCCTGTATGACGCAACAACTACAGAGAGCAATGCCCAGTATGACGCAACAACTACAGAGAGCAATGCCCAGTATGACGCAACAACTACAGAGAGCAATGCCCAGTATGACGCAACAACTACAGGGAGCAATGCCCAGTATGACGCAACAACTACAGAGCAATGCCTAGTATGACGCAACAACTACAGGGAGCAATGCCCAGTATGACGCAACAACTACAGGGAGCAATGCCCAGTATGACGCAACAACTACAGAGAGCAATGCCCAGTATGACGCAACAACTACAGAGAGCAATGCCCAGTATGACGCAACAACTACAGGGAGCAATGCCCAGTATGACGCAACAACTACAGGGAGCAATGCCCAGTATGACGCAACAACTTCAGGGAGCAATGCCCAGTATGACGCAACAACTACAGAGAGCAATGCCCAGTATGACGCAATAACTACAGAGAGCAATGCCCAGTATGACGCAACAACTACAGAGAGCAATGCCCAGTATGACGCAATAACTACAGAGAGCAATGCCCAGTATGACGCAATAACTACAGAGAGCAATGCCCAGTATGACGCAACAACTACAGAGAGCAATGCCCAGTATGACGCAATAACTACAGAGAGCAATGCCCAGTATGACGCAATAACTACAGGGAGCAATGCCCAGTATGACGCAATAACTACAGAGAGCAATGCCCAGTATGACGCAACAACTACAGAGAGCAATGCCCAGTATGACGCAATAACTACAGAGAGCAATGCCCAGTATGACGCAACAACTACAGAGAGCAATGCCCAGTATGACGCAATAACTACAGAGAGCAATGCCCTGTATGACGCAATAACTACAGAGAGCAATGCCCTGTATGACGCAACAACTACATAGAGCAATGCCCTGTATGACGCAACAACTACAAATCAACGCCCAGTCTGACGCAACAACTACATATATATTAACGCCCAGTATGACGCAATAACTACAGAGAGCAATGCCCAGTATGACGCAACAACTACAGAGAGCAATGCCCAGTATGACGCAATAACTACAGATATATCAACAGAAGCAACAAGGAGTAAGCCATCATAGGCAATACGTTTGATGGTGTGATTTATTTTTCGGTGTTACCCCTCTCCCCCCCCCCCCCCCCCCCCCCCCTCCCCCCCCTCCCTTGCGTCTTCCAGTGTGGTTCTAAAAAGATGATTAACTGGGGAAATCAAGAATGGACTTTCACTTTCTTTAACCAGCTCTGATGATTTTATAGTCATTTACTTCACAGGCTGATTGGCCGCACAGTTATTCATTCATTCATTCATTCATTCATTCATTCATTCATTCATTCATTCATTCATTCATTCATTCATTCATTCATTCATTCATTTATCCATTCATTCATTCATTCATTCATTCATCCATTCATTCATTCATCCATCCATTCATCTATTCATTCATTCATCCATTCATTCATCCATCCATTCATTCATCCGTTCATTCATTCATTCATTCATTCAGTCAGTCAGTCAGTCAGTTAGTCAGTCAGTCAGTCAGTTATTTATCCATTCATTTATTCGTTCATTCATTTATTCAGTCAGTTAGTCAGCCATTCTTGCATTCTTTCGTTCGTTTGTTCATTCATTCGTCCATTCATTCACTCATCCATCCATTCTGCCAGTCTTTTTGCTTCCGAGGCCTGCAGAGTACCTATCTTTACCGAGGAGTTTGCTACAAGCACCAGGCATGCCGGAAGCCCAGCACTCGGATGAAAGGGCTTCTGCAAAGGGTTCACGAGTCTGACGACGTCACTCCGGCAGTTAGACATTCTGTGAACCCGAGTCAGTATTGACTCTGGCACAGTTCGCAATGAATGCGTAATAGACTTTACCCTTCGCATTACAACATTGCGCCAAAAATAGTTCGGCCCAATACCATTTTTTCTCTCCATTTTTTAACAGAAATCATTCAGATGTCAAAGCTTGTTTCCATTTCAACACAAACATTTTATTTTATCGAATAAACGCTTCTTTATTTCCTCAACAAGAGTAAGTAATGAGTTTTGTGCGAAATAGTCTTAGAACTACTTTAACGGCGTATGTCAGGGAGCTGATCGGCTATCCCACAAGCCTCTCGTGTGACCTTCATTTGCATATTTCGGACGAAAACCTTCCATCACGTGATGTCAACTGGGCTAGAGACTGTTTTGCCGGTAGGCGAAGTCTCTCGTGCGCTAGAATGGCAGTTGGACAGACCTGGGGCCGGTTGCTCAACAATCAGTTATCGGCTAGCTGTCAGCTAAAACGCAACTTACCAGCTAAATTAGCGCCGGATAGCTTAATTGGGTTGCTCGAGCGCCAGTTTGACTAACTGACAGCTAAGTTAGCGGGAATAATTTTGAGGTGGTCGGAGCAGCTCTAAAATCCCTTAGTTGGGAGGTAAACATGGCGGCGATCATTCACCAGATTTTTCGTCAGCGATATCAGAGACGAAATCGGGTGTATCGAGATCGCTTTGATCCTTTTGTGGAGTTGGGACGGTTGGGAAGGGGTAGTAGGGTATTTTTCGTGACCAAATTTGACTTTGAAGTGACTTTTTTAGGTCCTCGCAAGTTTCAGTCGGCCTTCGTCCTATGATCGCATTTTTGGTGGACCAACGCGGATCATATATATATACGTTAGCGACTCGCTATGATGTCATGTGAGTCAGTAGACGAGGGGATAGAGCGCGGGACTGTGAACACTCGAAAGTCCTAAAGTCGTTGGGTTCGAGCCCCGGAAAAGTTTTATTTTTTATTATTTTAATCCAGTTTTCAACATGTAACAGTACTTACTCTTCTTTTATTATCAATGTGTTTGGTATTTCCAAGTCAGTCTGAGTTTGTATGTAAACATGCTATAAAATATTCACACATCAGCAGTGCGTAGCACGGGTACCCGCTAGTTGTTCATAATCTACACGAGGTTTTATTCATTTACCGTGCTTTTGGCCGTAAAATTGTGTTATCAGTCAAAAGCAACATAATCCTTCTCGAGATTGATCCATTTCCGATAATCTGGTAAGCTGTCTGAAAGACGCGAAAACTGAAGATAGTTGTATTATAAACACAGCCAAAGGCAGGTTCGAGGACAACAATGTATTTATAATCTTTCCTGGTGTCGCTGAGGTCCACGCGTCAGGTATACATAGAAGTGCGCGAAGCTTGGCTGGGCTCGTATCAACTCTCTCGCTGACGCTGTGCGTTCGCCTCCTTCCGTGTGGAAAATCCCCCAACCCACCCAATCAAATAGCTCGTTGCATTCATCAACTAACCAATGAAAAAGCTCTCTTTATTACCTTGTGACGTAGCAGGACTAACATTCAGCTAGTCGCGTTAGCTTCAAGTTAACCTTTCAGTTAAATTGACGCTGTGCAACTCCGATAGATAGTGTGCCTAACTGCTAGCTAGTTATCTTGCAACTAGTCACTAACTGACACTAATTTAGCTGGCAGGTAGGCATCTGTTGAGCAACCGGCCCCTGAAGGAGGAGTGCGACCACTGGGGACAAGCGGTCAAGACAGCCTTGCAGCGAAGCTGACGGAAAATTTAGCGGTAATTACATGAAGGGAGAGCGCAGAGGCTGGGTGATGAATGGATGTATGGAGTTTCACGGTCTATCAGCCTTTGTGGGCTATGGAAGGCTGTTAAACACGAAAATTACTAGAATAGTTCAGTGTAAGCTTGTATCAAGTCACGATGTCCCTGTTTTATTCGCCTCCTTCGAATCGCGTAGGGAGACGCGGTGAAGAGAGTAGAGGCTGAGACGCTTGACGGGGTTCAACGCCGAGGCTGAAGCGGTGCGAACCTGTGGGAAGTACTACGACGCCCGCAGTTCCAAACAATGCTGGTTAGCCACAGCAGGGTCTGTCCACCACGGCCCAGAGCTCGTGGCGGCGATCCTGTCTCTCAAGACGGATGGAAGCCGATGACGACGATGACCATGCCGATAACGACAACGACAACTCGCATGCTCGATCGCAAGTAGCGTCTGTGTGTGAGACTGGTAAGTGGTAGGTAGCGTCCCGAATCTGGGTCAGCAGGGCACACCTCGGTCAAGGTTGTTTTTTTTCAGTCAGGCATGGAAAAGAAAACTGCCCTTCCTGCATTCACATGGGAACAGTCTCGGGTGCATCGTGCAACTTTCTGACGGCGAGATGAACGCGTCCGGTCTGTCCACTTTGGTCCAGTGGTGAACGCAGACTCTCGCCTTTGGATCGCTGGGCTTGAACAGCTGCAGTGTATGCAGTGTTGCATCCATGGGCAAGGCGGTTCACTGCCACTGCCCTCTGCTACCTCCGAATACAACGGGGTGCTGCCCTGTGGTAATGCTAATTAATCATGATCATTTAGTTGGTGTCCTTGTTGAGGACATTCTCTTGAAGGAATTTCACCCCCGGTCGCCGCTGTGCAGCGCCCAGTGACCGGTTTTACTCCTCGGTAGGAGAGGCAATGTGGGTGAAGCACCTTGCCCAAGGATGCGACTCTAGGATCTGTGCAGCTTCGAACACCGTACCCACTAGCTGCAAGCGACTGCGAGGCAAACGCTCTAATCGCTCGGCCACAGAGCCTTCCCTGCATGCAGTGAAATGCCCAAATGGCGACGTGCTTTGAGATCACAAAGGAGACGATCTATCTTCTCAATCCGTCATTTGCGTGAGAAGGGTGGCTGGACGGGCCAGGTTGAGAATTGATTTTTTTTCATGGTGACCGGATGGCGGCATGCGAGGAGGAAAGGTGGAGAGAAGCGGATATTGCCCCGAGTTGTTGCCCCACATTGCTTTCTTTGCTCTTCAATAATTCACTCCCGCATTCTCCACCTGACGATGAGAGTCCTACTCTTCCTTCTCCGCAGACAACCAGACTTCGTCATTTGCAGGCAAAGTACTTCCATGGTGACACCGTCTGTGTTAGGCAAGACATGACTTTGGCATCCGCCCTTTCAACCAATTACAACCACCATCACCGTCCTTCCACCCATCTACAACAACCACCTCCCCTCCACCCACCTACAAACACCACCCTTCCACCCACCTACAACCACCAACACCTTCCTTCCACTCATCTACAACCACAACCCTTCCACCCACCTACAACCACCACCCTTCCATCCACCTACAACCACCACCCTTCCATCCACCTACAACCACTACCCTTCCTCCCACCTACAACCACCACCACCCTTCCACCCACCTACAACAACCATCACCCTTCCACCCACCTACAACCACCATCACCCTTCCACCCATCTACAACTACCACCCTTCCACACACCTACAACCACCACCACCCTTCCATCCACCTACAAAGACCACCACCCTTCCATCCACCTACAACCACTACCCTTCCTCCCACCTACAACCACCACCACCCTTCCACCCACCTACAACCACCACCACCCTTCCACCCACCTACAACCACTATCACCGTCCTTCCACCAACCTACAACCACCACCACCCTTGCATCCATCTACATCCATCACCCTTCCACTCACCTACAACCACCACCCTTGCACCCACCTACAACCTCCACCACCCTTCCACCCACCTACAACCACCACCACCCTTCCACCCACCTACAACCTCCACCACCCTTCCACCGACCTACAACCACCATCACCCTTGCACCTACCTACAACCACCACCTTTGCACTTACCTACAACCATCACCCTTGCACCCACCTACAACCACCACCCTTCCACCCACCTACAACCACCACACTTCCACCCACCTACAACCACCATCACCCTTCCACCCACCTACAACCACCACCCTTCCACCCACCTACAACCACCACCACCCTTCCACCCACCTACAACCACTACCCTTCCACCCACCTACAACCACCACCCTTCCACCCACCTACAACCACCACCACCCTTCCACCCACCTACAACCACCACCCTTCCACCCACCTACAACCACCACCACCCTTCCACCCACCTACAACCACCACCCTTCCACCCACCTACAACCACCACCCTTCCACCCACCTACAACCACCACCACCCTTCCACCCACCTACAACCACCACCACCCTTCCACCCACCTACAACCACCACCACCCTTCCACCCACCTACAACCACCACCACCCTTCCACCCACCTACAACCACCACCCTTCCACCCACCTACAACCACCACCCTTCCACCCACCTACAACTGATGATGATGATGTCCACTTATATGGCGCACATATCCATGCTGGCAGCATGCTCCAGGCGCAGGAGATTGGGGGGAAGGGAGAAAAAGTTTACAAAACAGAGACGGGTGCACCCTTCCACCCACCTACAACCACCACGTCCTTCCACCCACCTACAACCACCACCCTTCCACCCACCTACAACCACCACCCTTCCACCCACCTACAACCACCACCACCCTTCCACCCACCTACAACCACCACCCTTCCACCCACCTACAACCACCACCCTTCCACCCACCTACAACCACCACCCTTCCATCCACCTACAACCACCACCACCCTTCCACCCACCTACAACCACTACCCTCCCACCCACCTACAACCACCACCGTCCATTCACCCACCTACACCCACCACACTTCCACCCACCTACAACCACCACCCTTCCACCCACCTACAACCACCATCAAGGTCCTTCCACCCACCTACAACCACAACATTTCCACCAACCTACAACAACCACCACCCTTCCACCCACCTACAAACACCACCCTTCCACCCACCTACAACCACCAACACCTTCCTTCCACTCATCTACAACCACAACCCTTCCACCCACCTACAACCACCACCCTTCCACCCACCTACAACCACCACCCTTCCATCCACCTACAACCTCCACCACCCTTCCACCCACCTACAACCACTACCCTTCCACCCACCTACACCACCACCACCCTTCCACCCACCTACACCCACCACACTTCCACCCACCTACAATCACCACCCTTCCATCCACCTACATCCACAACCCATCCACCCACCTACAACCACCATCAATGTCCTTCCACCCACCTACAACCACACCCTTCCACCCACCTACAACCACCACCCTTCCACCCACCTACAACCACCACCCTTCCACCCACCTACAACCACCACCCTTCCACTTCCTCACCACGACCACCCTTCCACCCACCTACACCACCACCCTTCCACCATCTACAACCACCACCCTTCCACCCACCTACAACCACCACCCTTCCACCCACCTACAACCACCACCCTTCCACCCACCTACAACCTCCACCACCCTTCCACCCACCTACAACCACCACCCTTCCACCCACCTACAACCTCCATCACCCTTCCACCCACCTACAACCACCACCCTTCCACCCACCTACAACCACCACTCTTCCACCCACCTACAACCACCACCCTTCCATACACCTACAACCACCACCCTTCCATCCACCTACAACCTCCACCACCCTTCCACCCACCTACACCACTACCCTTCCATCCACCTACACCACCACCACCCTTCCACCCACCTACCACCACCTCCCTTCCACCACCTACAACCTCCATCCTTCCACCCACCTACACCACCACCCTTCCACTGCCTCCACCACCACCCTTCCACTGCCTCCACCACCACCCTTCCACTGCCTCCACCACCACCCTTCCACTGCCTCCACCACCACCCTTCCACTGCCTCCACCACCACCCTTCCACTGCCTCCACCACCACCCTTCACCGGCCAGCTTTTGCCCCTTACCACTCAACCCCCTGAGGGTTGGGGGTAAAAAGAGACCCACCACATGGCCTGCAGAGGCTGATGGCCCCAAAGATCCCTCCCCCCACCCACCCACCCCTCCCTCCCTCTCTCCCTCCCTCCCTCTCCCAACCCACCCACCCACTCCTCCCTCCCTCCCTCCACCTACCCATTCCTCCCTCCCTCCCTCCCAACACTCCCTCCCAACACTCCCTCCCAACACTCCCTCCCAACACTCCCTCCCTCCCATCAGCAATTCACCTCTGCCACTGTTGTCTCTGCACTGAGGACCTGGCCTTGTCCACTGCAGGCTACGGCTGAGGCCAACAACCTGGCCGCAGTGTCCACCTCCAAGACCCTCTACCAAGCCGAGATGGAAAAGGTAAGAAGACTAGTATTTTAAATAATGAAAATGGGTATTGGGTTAGTTTCTGTTATTTGGTATATGTATCTTTGATCTGGATATCTGGCTTATTTCTCTGTACATACAGAGATGAAAGCCTGAAGGTTTCAGACCTTAGGCAGAGAGTCGCCCTGAACCCTCCTGGAAAATTCCTTGTGTATTCCAGAGTTGCTTTTTGGCTCAATGCTTTGTTCAGATGACATCTCACCCCTGAGTGAAACATTCCTAGGAAACTGTGGGGGCAAACCTGTAAAGTGAGGAACCCAAAACCCAGCCTTGAACCAGCACCGCCTCATTGGGGAGGGAATATAGTGCTGGTACTGGACTGTTTGCATCCTCGTTGTACACTGGTAGACTTGTACCCCGCGTGGTTTGCAGGATAAGAATAGACTTCCAACATCTCATGGGGGAGGGAATATAGTGCTGGTACTGGACTGTTTGCATCCTCGTTGTACGCTGGTAGACTTGTACCCAATGTGGTTTGCAGGATAAGAATAGATCTCCAACATGTCGATTTGAGATTCATCAAAGACAAGTAATTAAGGAAATTGAGACTTGAAATGCTCCAACCAGCTCTTGTGATTCTTATAAGCAATGGCCTTGCATAGCCTACAGAGGCCCATAGTCTGTAAACCTTTATTCTTTCCTTCCTTCATTGTAGAGAGGTGCCTGTCTGGAATCTTTCACATGACCCATTGGCTATGGAGTTAGCGTACAGCTGAGTCTCTAATGATCCTCATCCTGAAGATTAATGGACATCTTAGAGAGCTGCCATATTTTCCACACCAAACTGTTCAAGCTTGCAACTATCTATATTTTAACTAAGTACATTTCATTGTATGGACTTTGAAAAGCCATATGTCCAGATGGAAGTGAATATTCTTGGACATTTAACTCTCTCCCCCTGGTGCAGAGGGGGCAAGCTACTGGTGATGTGGAAAATGGACCAAGCCCACTGTACTGGGAGAGGGGGCAAGCTACTGGTGATGTGGAAAATGGACCAAGCCCACTGTACTGGGAGAGGGGGCAAGCTACTGGTGATGTGGAAAATGGACCAAGCCCACTGTACTGGGAGAGGGGGCAAGCTACTGGTGATGTGGAAAATGGACCAAGCCCACTGTACTGGGAGAGGGGGCAAGCTACTGGTGATGTGGAAAATGGACCAAGCCCACTGTTCTGGGAGAGGGGGCAAGCTACTGGTGATGTGAAAAATGGACCAAGCCCACTGTACTGGTTTTGCTTTGAAAAAAATTACCCTCAAATCTGCATTATAATTTCTCAAAGACAAGTCTTTGTTTGCATGTGTATACTTTTGGTAAAGGATTTGCCAATATTTTGTAGATTGTTAGAAGGGTTTTATGCTATAGAGAAGAATGGATGTATCATCATTGAAGTGTGTGTGTGTGTGTGTGTGTGTGTGTGTGTGTGTGTGTGTGTGTGTGTGTGTGTGTGTGTGTGTGTGTGTGTGTGTGTGTGTGTGTGTGTGTGTGTGTGTGTGTGTGTGTATGTGTGTGTGTGTGTGTGTGTGTGTGTATGTATGTATGTATGTGTGTGTGTGTGTGTGTGTGTATGTATGTGTGTGTGTGTGTGTGTGTGTGTGTGTGTGTGTGTGTGTGTGTGTGTGTGTGTGTGTGTGTATGTATGTATGTATGTGTGTGTGTGTGTGTGTGTATGTATGTGTGTGTGTGTGTGTGTGTGTGTGTGTGTGTGTGTGTGTGTGTGTGTGTGTGTGTGTGTGTGTGTGTGTGTGTGTGTGTGTGTGTGTGTGTGTGTGTATGTATGTATGTATGTGTGTGTGTGTGTGTGTGTGTGTGTGTGTGTGTGTGTGTGTGTGTGTGTATGTATGTATGTATGTGTGTGTGTGTGTGTGTGTGTGTGTGTGTGTGTGTGTGTGTGTGTGTGTGTGTGTGTGTGTGTGTGTGTGTGTGTGTGTGTGTGTGTGTGTGTGTGTGTGTGTTTGTGTGGAGAGGTGTGGAGTGGCCATTTTGAGTGGACAGAGGTGTGATGTAGAAGCAGACATGACCTGAGCCAAGTACAGCAAGCCTGTGTGTTGCTTGCAGGTGTGCGGTGGAGACAAATCTTACCTGCACCCAGACAAGCTGCACCACGAACACAGACGTGTCCTGCAGCAGGCCATGGACTCCTTTCACAGCACTCGCAAGATGGGCGGTGCTGAATTCTCTCAGACCTATGCTGACAAGCTGATGGATGAACTGGAGGACAGTTTTCACACCTTTGCCAAGAACAATGAGTCCAAGAACATTTTTGCAATGGTGAAGACGCCCTGTCTTGTGGCTGGAACTGCCATGGCTGCCTACTTGATGGGCTGGTTCTTGGGAGTCATCGGACTGACAAATGTGTCCAACGTCTTCACAATCCTCTCCGTGGTCTGCATGTTGTTTATGGCTTTCTGGCTCTATGCTCGGGTGTCGGGAGAGTACCGGAGCATCGCTGTGGCCATTGACGAGGTTTTCGAATTTATATGGGATCACGTGAGTACCTTTTTTGTATTCATGAGGTAGTGATGGAAAATGGCAGTCAAGTCATCCTGAGCAGGAAAGCATCTAATTACCTGGCACTGCTGCCAACAGGCATACCTGGCACTGCTGCCAACAGGCGTACCTGGCACTGCTGCCAACAGGCCTACCTGGCACTGCTGCCAACAGGCCTACCTGGCACTGCTGCCAACAGGCGTACCTGGCACTGCTGCCAACAGGCCTACCTGGCACTGCTGCCAACAGGCCTACCTGGCACTCCTGCCAACAGGCGTACCTGGCACTGCTGCCAACAGGCGTACCTGGCACTGCTGCCAACAGGCCTACCTGGCACTGCTGCCAACAGGCCTACCTGGCACTGCTGCCAACAGGCCTACCTGGCACTGCTGCCAACAGGCTACCTGGCACTGCTGCCAACAGGCCTACCTGGCACTGCTGCCAACAGGCATACCTGGCACTGCTGCCAACAGGCGTACCTGGCACTGCTGCCAACAGGCCTACCTGGCACTGCTGCCAACAGGCATACCTGGCACTGCTGCCAACAGGCGTACCTGGCACTGCTGCCAACAGGCCTACCTGGCACTGCTGCCAACAGGCCTACCTGGCAGTGCTGCCAGCAGGCGAGATGATCAGGTACCGTGGTGGAGTCCCGGCTTAGGAAAACTTGGCTATTTTCCATCACTGCCAGCAACATATCTGCATTCTTTTTCTTTTTTTTAAAGGCGTGTTGACACAACTCTGTCTATGTGATTCTTGATGACGTCTATAGTTCTGTGGTGTCAGCAACTGTCACTAGGAAGCTGTGATAGAGAGGGAGACAGTGCTGCCCCTGCAGTCCACTGTGCGACTGTGCGACAGTGAGATGTCAGGGCTGTCTTGGTTCTTCTCTTGCATTGACAGTCTTGAGTTTCAAACAGAAAGATAATTTATTGGCCAGATGTGCAGCCCATGACTGCAAAAAACAGTGGCTCATTTCCAGATGCCATACAGCCCTTGTAGTTGCACCCAGTATGAGATAGATCAGTGAGAAGATATCATCATATCTTGGAGCTGTCTGCGCAGAAGGATTGCTGGAAATGTTTGTAGTTGTACCCAGTATGAGATAGATCAGTGAGATTGAGAAGATAAATGTCTACGAGCTGTCTGTGCAGAAGGATTGCTGGAAATGGTTATTTGCAGTTGATAGCCAGTTTTAATAATAATAGTAATATGTTTATTTATAAGGCGCACTTCCTCCACACAGTCAAAAAAGTACATAGTGGAGCTCTAGGCGCACACACACACACAAAAACACGCACACATTATCATACAGTTTGAGCCTGGACATGAAACGCACATACGCACGTTATAATACAACATGCATCCTACACGTGAAGAAACACACACAAGCATTATATACAAACATGAGCCTGAAACATTCAGCAAGTACGAAATAGTTGTGGTGATCCTTCTGTGAGTAGGGGAGAGAAATAGACACCGAATCCCCCAATCAGGCATTTGTGTGAAAGGAGATTAACTCTGTGAGTAGGGGAGAGAAACAGACACCGAATCCCCCAATCAGGGATTGTGGGAAAGGAGATTAACTCTGTGAGTAGGGGAGAGAAACAGACACCGAATCCCCCAATCAGGGATTGTGTGAAAGGAGATTAACTCTGTGAGTAGGGGAGAGAAACAGACACCGAATCCCCCAATCAGGGATTGTGGGAAAGGAGATTAACTCTGTGAGTAGGGGAGAGAAATAGACACCGAATCCCCCAATCAGGCATTTGTGTGAAAGGAGATTAACTCTGTGAGTAGGGGAGAGAAACAGACACCGAATCCCCCAATCAGGCATTTGTGTGAAAGGAGATTAACTCTGTGAGTAGGGGAGAGAAATAGACACCGAATCCCCCAATCAGGCATTTGTGTGAAAGGAGATTAACTCTGTGAGTAGGGGAGAGAAATAGGCACCGAATCCCCCAATCAGGCATTTGTGTGAAAGGAGATTAACTCTGTGAGTAGGGGAGAGAAATAGGCACCGAATCCCCCAATCAGGCATTTGTGTGAAAGGAGATTAACTAGGAAATTTTAGACTTGCACTTGTAATCAGTTCCTGTGATTTTTGTGGTTAGTGGCTTTGAATAGCCT
This sequence comes from Theodoxus fluviatilis, assembly GCA_034096865.1. Taxonomy (NCBI): domain Eukaryota; kingdom Metazoa; phylum Mollusca; class Gastropoda; order Cycloneritida; family Neritidae; genus Theodoxus; species Theodoxus fluviatilis. Next base: position 35,317 of record JAWQFJ010011814.1, read on the forward strand.
TCAAAGGCTGATTGTCATAAGAATTTGTTCATTCATCCATCCATCCGTCCATTCATTCATCCATTCATCCATCCATCCATCCATCCATCCATCCATCCATTCATCCATTCATTCATTCATCCATTCATTCATTCATGTGGCCACATGGGTTGAGAGTGCAGCCAAGATGAAGTAGATGGGGATGACTGGGATTTTCAACATCTGCATCCTGGTGCCTGCCTAGGCAAGGCTGACAAACACTTTCATTTGGATTAGCATTGCATATTGCATTCATACAGTGCCTTCCTTGGAAAGGGGGGAGAGAGAGAGAGAGAGAGAGAGAGAGAGAGAGAGAGAGAGAGAGAGAGAGAGAGAGAGAGACGTGTGAGTGAGAGCATGTGCGTGTGTGTGTTAGTTTAAAGAAAGATGTGATCTTCTGGATTTTGACAGATGTGCAGTAATGACAAGATTGTACCTACAGATGTGCATTTCTGTGGTAACCTGCAAGTGTATTTTGCTCTCCGGCAAATTCTTGTGGCATGTTCAGATTAGAGTATGCATATAGTATGATATGCATGTATTTAGCTCTAGGGTCATCAGATATAATGAGGGTGCTCCTAATAGAAATGCATCCTCGTCTGCAGAGCAATTAATGTTCTTATCACAAGACGTTTGGCTCTGTTGAATCATCCTGTTCTCATCACCAATATCAAAAGACCATGTATCAATATGACAGCAGACTAAGCTGTTTTCACAATATGCAAATTGAGGTATGAATGTGGAGTTATGTCCCACCTCCACCCTGTTTTTGTTTTCTCTTTGCAATATACAGATGACCTGGGGTTTTTTCTCCAAAATATGAGGCCTGTAAGTTGCTGGGAGTTTAGGTTTCTGCTGATGAAGGCATTGAAAAGATTGTCCACTTTTTAAATAAAATGGGCCATTTTCCTTGGCATCTTCATGCAGCACATGCAGCTGCAGAAATACTGAAAACAGCTGCAGTGGCGGGGGGCGTGCCCAGGCAGCATTCCCGCTGCGCAGAGCAGAAATGGGAGTAGATGGTGTGTTTGTCACTCAGTTGTGGTGCTGATTTTTCAGCTGAAGTAATACGTCTTCTATGTGGCTCCAGAGTTTGGCATGCTGTCAAAAACAAAACCCTTGTTCTTCATAGTGTTCATGATTTGTGTTTTCCTCAGGCTGTGCGAAGGACCATGAATGATGTGACCTCTTTTCTCTGTGCTGAAGCAAAGGTTGTGCTTCAGTCACATTCACTGATTCAGCAGTTACAAAGTTTCCGTTGGTGGTCCCTTGGTCTGGCTCTCTGTGGGTTGGGGGTGAGAATAGACCCACTGCGTCTCCCTATGGGATTTGTAGTCCTGAGGCGAACAACTAGGGACGTCGTGATTTGATTTGCGCTACTCTAAACTGTTGTAGTGATGTTGGTGCTCAATGGCCTTACATAGCCTACAAAGGCTGATGGGCTGTACAACTCCATCCACCCTTTTCTCTCTGGGATGAGCTTGTGGGGGTAAACGCTGGGTGGAAGATAGTCACAGGGTGATTTCACACGGCCGGCTAGAGTGCAGTGCTCTACTTTTTCTTTATCTCAGCACCTGGTGCCAAAAGTGAAGGTTAATCCTGTGAGTAGGTTGTTCTTGGGTAACTGTGACAGGAAGTTGGTCCCCACATTGATCTGTACAAACAAGACAATTATTTGTTTCTTTAGGGGAAACAAATTTTGTATTACCAAGTGAACTTATACTTGGCAGAGGGAATGAATATGTCCTGCTTTATTTTGTAGCCTACAAAGGCTGAGAGGCTGTAAAATTCATTCATCCAACTATCCATCCAACCATCCATCTGTCCATCCACCCATCCATCCATCCATCCATCTGTTCGTCCGTCTGTCCATCCATCCATGCAATCTGACTTCCACTTGACCCTTGGCAAACCATGCTCCTTTCCCTCTGTGCAGGTGTGCATGCCCACGGCTCGCTCCCTCCTCTCACCAGCCGCTCAGCAGAACATCGCCAATGGCATTGGGGCTGCCGAAACACTGGCAAGAGCGAAACGAAAATGAGGACGTGGTTGCCTCCCTTTGCCCCGGAGGTGGAATGACTGATGGAGAAACACCTGTTCAGTAGTGTCCTTGTTTTCAGTAGAAAGACCTTTGCTCCTGCATGTGCTTGATTATAGTCCTCTTTGTCTTCTTTGTCTGATGCAGCCATGTGCACCTTCTACTGTAGCAAGTTTGATGGTCAACAGTAACATAAGGAGTGCTTGCTTGAATGCAGTGGGCACTATTCAAAAGCATGCCGTCTCTGTGTCTGTTGAACTAAATGTACTTCTGTCGATGTCAGTCAACTCTGAAAACTTCACTTTTTTAAATGTTACGTTCTGTTACTTGTGAATGCATGCATGCACAGTTAGACTGGATATATCCTTGGTTATTTGTGTAGTTAACACTTATTTCTTTCTTCTACTTCTTCTTCTCATTCTTTTTCTCATTCTTTGTGTTGACTTAAACTTATCTTTACTTAATGGTGAAGTGGCATTTACTCTCTTTTGCAATGGATATGGGTGCTGACTGTTTGTAAACTCTCTGGAGGGTTTCATTTTCCCTTGATTTTCATTGTACGTGTATCTGTGGTGGTAGCCAAGTACTCTCCCCATGTGTGTTACTACTAGGCACCCTTGACATTCCCACTTGTAGGTGATATCACTAGGGACCCAATGCACAATTCCAAACCTCTGATGGCAGAATGCATGCATTGCACTTTACTGGATGCAGCATGGACCGTGATTGTTTTATTTCTAACTTTTGTATCGGAGGAGCCCAATCAAACTTGCTTTGCCTGTGAAGGTGTTCCGTGTTCCAAAGTCTGCCATGTGTTCTAGGAGATTAGTGCAGTCTTTAGTCCTCCTTTTGGGCAGCTGAAATGTAGAAAGCAAAGGCTGTAGCATTCCTATGGGATGCAGAAACCTAACCCCCCTTCCACCTTCAGCCATACTCACCCTCGGTGATTTATTAACAGTGTACCTGGGCTCACTCCCCACCCCTCCAGTACCAGCCCACCTCACCCCATGTCCCCAACAAGCTGCACCCCTTCCATGCTCCCCCAGCACTCCCACTAACACACACACACACACACACACACACACACACACACACACACACCACCACCACTGGGGGCCAGCATTTCCTTCTGGTGACAGGAAGTTTGAGTCTGGTGCAGGATCTGACCAGAGTGCTTCCCTGCCTCCTGGCGGCTTCGTAGGTGCTGCCTGTATCATGTGTGCCCTGGCTGTGAAGCTTTGTGGTGTGTTAAGTCTGAAACCCGCACTACAGATTGCCCTGCTGTCTCAGATAGTGAAAGAATCTTGCCTGTGATTGCTCTAGACTGCAGGGCAGTGATGTATGATTGTGTCTCATCGACTTATGTTCTGTGAGGGATTGTTGGATGACTGCTACTGATTATTGGCTATTGGTTATTAGCAGCAGCTGGAGTCTGTGTAGCTGTCTATTATTGCTCTGTTGACACAAAGGTGTAGAGAGGAGTTGCATGGAACCCATGTGTTTGTGGAAGTGGCTCAGGTTTTCTAAGCCAGCTTTTATTACTGCCCTGTAATTTATTGGCATAGGCGGGAGAGGAAAGAAGAAAGTAAAGAAAAATTTACCAATAAAATCTATTGTCGAAGGAAAAAAACACCCTGATGTACACATATTTAGAGAAGTTTACTTGTGGTAATGACTAGTCATACCTTTTTGTTGTATATTAATTTTTTTGCAGGATGTATTTTATGGAATAGATAACGGAGTAGTTCTAAGTTTTCTTTACTATTCCTGAAATGATTGTGTTCATATGCAGACATCTTAAGAATGTTTGACTTTCCCAAAAGTAACAAAATTTATGACAGACTGACTGACTGGCTGACTGGAAGACAGGCAGACGTTGGGGACGGAGGCTGCTGCAGCATTCAATCCGGTGGTGTGTTGCGCTGTAGTGTGGTGTGGAGTGGAAGCGTCAACTCTGCATGCCTCCAAAGTATCTTGCCCCTGAAGCCTTTGTCACTAGACCAAGAACGCCAACTGACACAACCCCTGGCAGAGGTTGTACGATGATTCCAGAACCCAGCCATTCCACCACAAGGCCCTCTCTCTGCATGGGACTTGTGACTGTACTTAGAGGCTGCTGCTGCCGCTGGCTTTGCCCTCTCAGCAGAGCTTTGGCAAGGCACTGCTCCTCCATGCAAAGCCTCTGCTTTCCTTACACAGCAGCCAACACCCCTGGTAAACGCCCGTTAGAAATATTGCTAAGCATGCTCACATTTGTGCCATTTCTTGGTTTACAGAAGAATTTGGTTTTGGAAAACGGCATCCTGATAGTGATGCCAGTCAGGATGCTTCAGAGTGGCTTCAAAGCAGATGTTTATCGGTAGGAGAGCCATGATGCTTGTCCATTATGTACTTATGAAACCTGACTGTACGGCCTATATTGTCGGGTTTAGCTCTTGCTTTGAGCAAGTGATATATATAAAAGAAAGATTTCGGCTTATTTACCAAAAGTGTGACAGCCTGGCTGACCAGAGGCAGCCATAATGCCAGTTCTTCTTGGAAGAATGATCTCTGAACCAGACTCAATTGCTATGCTATATTTTCTCAACAAAAGTGTGTGTCAATTGAATTCCTACAATTTTGAATATATTACCTCTGTCGCTACTACCTGTTTTATGCCCAGGTCTTGTCCAGCATGTATGAAGCAACTGTTGTCGCTAGCTGTTACATATGTATATATCCTGCAGCATGACTGGCAGTTTCAGTAGGAATCAACTGTAGATATTTATGTCCACCAGTTTGGCCTTACCTCACCTCATTTCTCATGAAGATTGTGAATGTCTTGTTTGGTGGGATTGCCTTGAAACGACAGTGCAGTTCCCTCAGGCAGCATGACAGTGTGGGTGGCAGTGCGTCAAACAGAGCCGTGTTTTAGGCAGGAATCCACGCTGTGGACTGCAGTGCCAAGCTTCCATTGACTGACCGCATTGTCTTGGTGTGGACTTGCAGTTCTCAAGACACAGGATGGCAGTTCTGGAGCCTGCCCACTCAGAGCTGCTGTCACGTATCCACAGGAACTGTTGCTGAAGTTAAGGGCAGAAGTCCAAGGGCACCTGGCCTTGTAAAGCTCACATTTATGTGTACAGTTGGAACTAGTTAATGTTTTATCATGCATGGAAATTGTTGCCAGGATATAGAGCTACTCAGACAGATGAATTTTTTTATTGTGAAAAACTGTTAATTTTTATTGGAAGTTGTTTAATGACAGAAAATGCTCATGGTAGCTATAACATGGGTAGAAGCAAATTGAGATGATTAGCTATGCACTAGTTGATACCTTCCTGCAAACGTGAAGGACCAGTGAGACATTATTGGTATTACAATACTGGCATGATGAGGAATTAATATGTGTATAGTTCGTTGTATTCCCAGGATTGTTACAGATCATGCTGTTCTTTCTTCCTCCTAGCTTGGGCTGGATATCCCTATCTCAAGATGAAAAGCCTTGTAATGATATTATCTGCATCATAATTTATGGTCTCCACATCAATTGAAAATGAAAACTCCCCTTGTGATACTTGAGTGCCAAATGCTGGGCGTGAGTTGCCAGGGTCATGCCTGTGTTGCTTGGTGAGTTGCCAGGGTCATGCCTGTGTTGCTTGGTGAGTTGCCAGGGCCATGCCTGTGGGCCCAGCATGGCGTTGCTTGGTGAGTTGCCAGGGCCATGCCTGTGGGCCCAGCATGGCGTTGCTTGGTGAGTTGCCAGGGTCATGCCTGTGGGCCAAGCATGGCGTTGCTTGGTGAGTTGCCAGGGCCATGCCTGTGTTGCTTGGTGAGTTGCCAGGGCCATGCCTGTGGGCCCAGCATGGTGTTGCTTGGTGAGTTGCCAGGGTCATGCCTGTGGGCCCAGCATGGTGTTGCTTGGTGAGTTGCCAGGGCCCAGCATGGTGTTGCTTGATGAGTGCCAGGCTCGCCGTAGCAGCAGCAGTCTCCACTCCAGCATTTACTCTGCCTCTCTGCATAGTGGCTTCAGCAAGGCGTGGCAGCCCAGGTATCCTGTGTTACGGGCATTGAACTGACGCTTTGCTCTTGATTGCTTCAAATTATGTGTCCTTCGGCTGTACAAATGAGGTGATGACTGGGACCTATGCAATGTGGTGAATGATTGAGTCATGTCATTTTCTCATCCTTGTATCAACCCTGTGGGTTCGGGGTAAGAATTGACCCACCGCGTCTCCCTACGCGATTCGTAAGAGGCAAATAACTAGGGACACCATGACTTGATTTGCGTTTACTCTGAAATGTTCTAGTGATTCTCGTGCTTAATGGCCTTACATAGCCTACAAGGCTGATAGGCCATAAAACACTGTCCATCCATCCATCATCCGTGTATCAACCCTGGGTATTGGTACATTTTAAATAAAGTGGTGTTTCGCACCTAATGTACACCCCAGCATTGTGTTTCTTTGTTTCACATTGACAGTGAAATGCATGGTTGCAGTAATTCATCATGATCATCCTCATCATGGTGGTCCCTCGAATCTCGATGAAGACATATCTGTGCTGTCATCTGTGCACACGGGAATGGCTTTTTATTCGAAGTTGGGATTTGCAGAGTGGGGAACAGACGGGACACTGGAAGTCTGCTGTTGTCGCAGGGATGGACTCGGCTCAGTGGCAACACTCTAGCTGTTTGGGCTTCGGTGTGTCACACCTCTTCAAAGTCTCTGGTGCTTTTTGACTCACATGCGAAGCAAAAGTGAGTCTATGTACTCGCCCTTTTCGTCAGTCCGGGCGTCCGAAAACTTTAACGTTGGATTTTTCTCGGAGACTATTAAGTCTAGCAATACCAAATGTGGCATGATGGTGTATGATGACAAGTCCTCAAAAAACATACACAGTAACTTAACCTTGCTTCAAGGTCAAGGTCGCAGGGGCCATAAATGTTGTCTAAAAAAGTCATTTTTCACATTTTCTCAATTTTCTCTGAAGTTTTTGAGATTGGATACCTGACCTATATATGGTATATAGGGCAAAGTAATCCCTATCTTTTGATACCAGTTTGGTTGACCTTGCTTCAAGGTCAAGGTCACAGGAGCTCTTCAAAGTTGGATTGTATACATATTTTGAAGTGACCCTGACCCTGAACTATGGAAGATAACTGTTTTAAACTTAATAATGATGTGGGGCACATGTTATACTTTCATCATGAGACACATTTGGTCACATTTCATCAAGGTCAAGGTCACTTTGACCCTTATGAAATGTGACCAAAATGGGGTAGTGAACCACTAAAAGTGACCATATCTCATGGTAGAAAGTGCCAATAATCACCATTGTGCTTCCTATGTCTTGAATTAACAGCTTTGTGTTGCATGACCTTGGATGACCTTGACCTTGGGTCAAGGTCACATGTATTTTGGTAGGAAAAATGTGTAAAGCATTTCTTAGTGTATGATGTCATTGGTAGGTTTAGTTGTTTGACCTTGACCTTGAAGGTCACCTGAAGGTCAAGGTCATGTAAAGGTCAAGGTCAAGCATGTGAGTCGTATGGGCTTTGCCCTTCTTGTTTGTGGTCGTATGCTAAGCCTAATGTGTTGTCTTGGGCTGTCTCGACACGTTCAGCTGGTGAGGTGTGACACTGTACCACCGAAGACTGTCTTTACGTGACTACACTGAGTAACCTTTATGAGAAAGTGTTTACAGTGGTGGAGCTGTTGTGCAGGGACTATCCCATCCTCTCGGTCAGAGAGGTTGTCTGGCAGTGGTGCAGTGATCACTTGTCCTACACTCACTTGTCCTACACTCACTTGTCCTACACTCACTTGTCCTACACTCACTTGTCCTACACTCACTTGTCCTACACTCACTTGTCCTACACTCACTTGTCCTACACTCACTTGTCCTACACTCACTTGTCCTACACTCGCTTGTCCTACACTCGCTTGTCCTACACTTGCTTGTCCTACACAGCGTGTCCTACACTCACTTGTCCTACACTCACTTGTCCTACACTCGCTTGTCCTACACTCGCTTGTCCTACACTCACTTGTCCTACACTCACTTGTCCTACACTCGCTTGTCCTACACTCGCTTGTCCTACACTCGCTTGTCCTACACTCGCTTGTCCTACACTCGCTTGTCCTACACTCGCTTGTCCTACACTCGCTTGTCCTACACTCGCTTGTCCTACACTCGCTTGTCCTACACTCACTTGTCCTACACTCACTTGTCCTACACACACTTGTCCTACACTCACTTGTCCTACACAGCGTGTCCTACACTCACTTGTCCTACACGCCGTGTCCTAAAGTGGACGTCTGGCATGCCGTCCTAGGCGAGGTGGGCCTTTCCCCTGTGGATTGGGATTAGAATTGACCCACTGTGCTCTCTGGTGTTACGCAAAAGGCGAATAATTAGGGACATCATGGCTTGATTTGTACTTTAGGGGTACTCCCCTCCTTCAGTTCAGCCCGGTTGAGGCTAGTGCTGTCCTCAAGACCATCCGCAGTATGAACCCTACCTCCTGTGACCTTGACCCTGTTCCCACACCCCTATTAGTTGAGTGCATTGATGAAATCGTACCTGTCCTGACACAGATGATCAAGGATTGCTTCCAGACTGGCACCTTCCCTAGTGTTTTCAAGCCGCTCTTGAAGAAGCAGGACCTAGACCCAGACAAACTTAGTAATTATAGGCCAGTCTCCAATCTTTCTTTTCTGTCAAAATTGTTAGAGTTAGGTTTGCAGCAGCTGCTGGAACACGTGTCCCAGTATGACCTTTTGGCCCGTTTTCAATCCGCGTACCGTGCTCATCATTCCACTGAAACAGCTCTGCTCCGTGTTCTAAACGATCTTCTCGTTTCTTCTGACAATTCCAAAGTTTCTCTTCTTACTCTGTTGGACTTGAGTGCCGCGTTCGACACAGACCATGGAATTCTTCTCACTCGTCTTAGAAACGTTTTTGGCATTGGGAACTTAGCACTCTGTCTCTTTCCTGCATTTATATCTCTCAGAACGTAGACAGACTGTTTCGATCTCGGGTTTTGCTTCTGATCCTACACCTCTCAAGTACGGACTTCCTCAGGGCTCTGTTCTGGCTCCTCTGCTGTTTCTACTGTACACCCAACCACTCTCCAATGTAATTGATAGTCATTCAGTCCCTCACAGTGAATTTGCTGATGATACCCAGCTCTACAACTCCTCCCATCCCAGTCGAATCCACTCTATTCTTTCTACCAGCGAACACTGTATCTCTGACGTGAAACAATGGATAACCCGCAACAAGCTATAACTCAATGGCTCAAAAACTGAAGCACTCCAGGTGGGAGGCGGAGGTAAATCGGATCAGGCCCTCAAACTAACCATTGGTCACAGTGACATCGTCTTCTCTCAGTCTGTTCGAAATTTAGGCGTCATTATCTTTCTCAGCAGGCCACCAAAACGCTCATCACATAACTTGTTCTGTCTCGTCTCGACTATGGAAACTCTCTTCTCGCTGGCATCCCCGACACTGCTTAACAAACTCCAGAAAGTTCAGAATTGTGCTGCTAGGGAAGTTTTTCGATGTCCCAAGCGTACCCATGTCTCATCACTACGAAGCGCCGATCGTGTCATTTACTGCCGCGCGGAACTTACGAATAACTCCGGCCGGAGGTGAAGCGCCGATTGGTCCACTACGAAGCGCCGATCGTGTCATTGTAACTGAGATTTTGGCCGAAAGTTCCTGGCTGTTTGACACGATCGGCGCTTCGTACATCACTCCTACATACACTTCACTGGCTCCCCATCTCTCAGAGGATAGATTATAAACTTGGTACTTTGTGCTTCAAGGCCATCAACAACACCCCACCACACGCTCTTACAGAAATTCTTGCAGTCTACACGCCCTCCAGATCTCTACGCTCAGCTGCTGACTCCAGAATGCTTAAGGTCTCCCGCCGTAACAAGAAAACTCAAGGACAGCGTGCGTTCTCCTATGTCGGACCTGTAACCTGGAATAGTCTCCCTCTCTCAGTCTGCCATTCTGACACTCTGCCCCAGTTCAAACGTGCTCTAAAGACCCACCTCATCCGATCCGCCTTTCCCGCTGAGCTGCTTCGCCTTACTTGACCTGGCCTGCAAGCGCTGTGTATATTGTATATTTTGTTCTATTTGTTCTATTGGATCTTAGTTTTAGTTTTTTTGTTTATGTGTGTAGTGTGTGAGTTTTTGTAGGAATGTGGTGTTGAGTGGTTGTATGAGTGTTGATTCTTTGGGTTGTAAACGCCATGAGCTTGCCTGTCAAGGGAAGGTATGTGCGATGAATAAACTATTATGATTATTATTCTGAACTATTCTAGTGTTTTTCGTGCTCAGTGGCATTACATAGCCTACAAAGGCTGATAGGCCGTAAAACTCCATCCATTCCACTGTATAGGCCGTTCTGTCACAAGACCATGAGAGAAGGGGCTTTCCAGGGAGCGGCACCTTGACTAGAATTCTCTCCCTTGACATAAGTATGGTTGTCGGAAATGCTGTTATTCCTTGTTTCTCAGAGGAGCTGTGCAGCGCCTTTGGGCAGACTTCTGGAATTGGCACAAAAAGTATATGGAAATGCAAGTGCACCATGCTAATGGACGTCTTTGCCGGTCCAAACGTGTACTGATGTAGAGTGGGCAATCAACCGAATATTAATTCGACGGCGTCGCTCAAAATGGATTGATATTCACAAACGGGATAGAATGATCCAGCCCCTTGCCAAGGTCAGCAGCAGCAGCGTTATTTGTTTTGGCTTTCGTTTTCTTTTGAGGGGGATGGGGGTGTTGTTTTTATTCTAGGAGAATTTCATACCCGGCTTCCTCTGCAACGCCCATTAACCGGTTGCAGCGGCTGCAGACGATCGCCTGGACCAGATTCCCCCCAAGGTCAGGTAACGGAGAAAAGCGCAAACCCTGTGAGGTCAGGTAACGGTGGAAAGCGCAAACCCTGTGAGGTCAGGTAACGTAGGAAAGCGCAAACCCTGTGAGGTCAGGTAACGGTGGAAAGCGCAAACCCTGTGAGGTCAGGTAACGGAGGAAAGCGCAAACCCTGTGAGGTCAGGTAACGGCGGAAAGCGCAAACCCTGTGAGGGGGACAGAGCAAGATGTGAGAAGAGATCCTGCAGAGACTGTCTGAAAATCGCAGGAATCTTGGTCACTGCGTCTGCTCGGTGTGTGTGCATGCGTGTGTGTGCACACGCTACTAGCCCTGAATCATTCCACGTCTCCTGTAACCGGTAGGCCCACTCGCCGCCCTGTCACAGACGATTTTTCTCGCGTGTTCTGTGTGCGTGGAGCTCTATACGGCCAGACGCACGGTGTAGGCTCCAGTACGCTCAGCTCAGCATGACCACGTGGGGTCCAATACTGCCATGTAGTCCATGCCCCAAAGTGCTTACTGATACTTCCCTCCCCCGTGCGTTGGAGTAAGAAGAGACCCTCTGCGTCAGTGTATGCGATTCGTAAAGGACGAATAGCTATGGACATCGAGACTTGACTGGCTGTGTCTTACTCTAACTAGCCTGGTGGTTGAAGTAGTCACGCGCAGCCTAAAAGGCTGAGAGGCCGTAATCATCGTCATCAGGCCGTAACACTCCATTCATCATCGTCATCACCCCCACCAGCACTACTACCACCACCACCTCCACCATCCTCCTCTCAATAATACCTCTCTGTGTTCGAGAAATCCTGGCGTTTGAATCGCCCATCTGGCAGGCACATCCGGATGTTAGATACCACCACGTGATATGTAAATTCTGGTGTTAGACACCAACAGGAATGTGATCACCCTAGGTGCCTGATGCATTCAGGTATCAAAACATATGATGCACTCCTGCACATTGCAAGCTCTGTGTCGTGCGAGACACTTGCATGTACCACTCATCAGGTTATGACGAACATCTAGTCATATCTAACACCTGGGTATACCAAACATTTGTCGCATGAAATAGGCCTACTTGGGTGTACCAAACATTTGTCGTATGAAATAGGCCTACTAGGGTGTACCAAACATCTGTCGTATGAAATAGGCCTACTTGGGTGTACCAAACATCTGTCGTATGAAATAGGCCTACTTGGGTGTACCAAACATTTGTCGTATGAAATAGGCCTACTTGGGTGTACCAAACATCTGTCGTATGAAATAGGACTACTAGGGTATACCAAACATTTGTCGTATGAAATAGGCCTACTTGGGTATACCAAACATCTGTCGTATGAAATAGGCCTACTAGGGTATACCAAACAGTTGTCGTATGAAATAGGCCTACTTGGGTATACCAAACATCTGTCGTATGAAATAGGCCTACTAGGGTATACCAAACAGTTGTCGTATGAAATAGGCCTACTTGGGTGTACCAAACATTTGTCGTATGAAACATTTGGGTACACCACATTCGTATTCGTATGAAGCACTTGGGTTTATCAAACTTGTTTGAATTAAACGGCCTAGATGTTCCAAACACCGAGTTGTAGGAATTGTACACCTGAGTGTATCAAACATCTAGATGTACCAAACACCAGAGTGACCCAAATACCAAGTCATAGGAAGCACGCGGCTTTACCAAATACCTACCTGTATCAGACACTTCACAGTACCAAACACCCACCTGTATCAGACACTTGTGTTTACCAAACATCCAGCAGTATTGGACACCAAGCACTCGGTCGTATGAGGCACCTGATGCAAACCGCCAAGCCACTTCAGTATCTGCACTACAAATGAGTTCTGATGTCCCTTCGACCATTCTGCAGTTTCCGACAGAGCCCGCGTAGCTAGTCCAGGGTCCATCGGAAGCAACTCGGAGACTGTTGCACTTACTGACTTAGGTTCAAGATGCAACCCATTCTGTGAACCCGAGTCAGTAGGCGAAGTCTCTAGTGGACTAGAATGGATGCGATCGTCAGCAGTTGTAATCTCCGCCTCTGTACAAAACTGAAACTGGCCGGCCGATGCTCACGCCTGCGGCGAGCTGTTTACTAGCTGCCATCTTGGCGCCGTTGTCTGCAGCTACTTCCAATTTCCTCCTTGGGTCAATGGAGGCTGGAGAATCATGTGCAACTTTTATGTTTCAGTCTTTCTCAAACATACTGACGGTGACCATAATAATGAAGACTTGCACACAAAAAACTGTATTTAAAAGGTCACCTGTGTTCAAAGACAAAAACGAATAAAAATCGACACCGCAAATTTCGACTCAAGAATTTTTTGGAGTAATTTCGTACGCGATATCACGTGATATTAGTTGCAGCTTTGATTGGGCATTTTGGTACAACAATATCAGTGACGTCAATTTATTTTTCAGGTTTTGCCAGTGTTGTTCTTCGGAACTGGAAACCATAAGCTTTATCGAGGACACCAGCGGGCCAAGCTCTGTTCACTCTCCACGCGAGCCATTCAATCTCCGGGTAAATACTCGTGCAGTGGTGTCGGCAGTGAAAAATGTCAAGTTGAACAACAAAGAAGGATGTTGTTCGTGATTTGCTGTTGTTGTAAACACTAAAGACAGGTCTGGGAGATATTTGAGCCTCAGGCTTCCGATGGTCCACGTGCCTCTGTGTGTACATGCTTGGCCAGGCATTGTTTAGGAATGGGGAATCGGATTTGTTTGTTCTTGTGGAAAGACGTGCAATGGCGCCTTGGGCGTCAGGAAGTGTGCGTCACCTGCTGACGTCATGCGCGGTCGCCACCGGAGTTGACGGTGTCAAACTTCCTGAGATCGATGTCGTACGTGTTGTTTGATACGTTTGATTGGTGCAAGTCTGGCAGATTTTCATCTGGGAGCATTTATTTCATATTAGTTTGTTATATCACACAATTATAGTACTTACATTACTGCAGTGACTGAGTGAGATTAAGATTTTTCGCACAAGTGCCGTACACACACAGCCACAGGCAGCCACCAGCAACTAGTGTGTTCCAACTTCCAGCTTATGTGGGGAGTGTCCAGCGGCAGCAACCGTATAAGTATAGTACTCACTGACTAGAAAATGATACGCTTGACTGCCCCGAAACTAAAGCCCGACAGACACGTACATGGTAAGGGCATACGGAGGTTTGAAATAAAGGTTAAAATGAACATACCTGTAACAGTGTAAGTGTAACTGTAAGGTTTTACGTTTTTCGCGTAATTCTTACGGCAATTTCAGCAATGTCCAAGTCCTTAGGCGTAAGCTGAAGGCCTTACATTTTTCTCATGGAGAAATTGCCAAAATTTGCATTAAACTATGTAGCACAGGTTCATTTCAGGACGAATCGATAGCAAGTGCATCGTGCGATAACTGATAGAGCGGAAGAAGTCTACACGCATGCGCACATTTTTTGTTCTGTTGTACATGGATCTACTTTGCTAAGAACATTCAATGTGGTGATGTTTCATTGCCTAATTGTTTGTTGAAATATTTGTTAAATTTAGGCAAGTGTTTCTCACTGGTCTTGTTTTTACATCTCTTGAAGAAAGTGCAGTCAGGCATTGATTGTATTATTTCGTTCTTTGTGAGAAAAAGTTTGATTTTTGACTCACATGCGAAGCAAAAGTGAGTCTATGTACTCACCCGTTTCGTCCGTCCGGGCGTCCGGGCGTCCGAAAACTTTAACGTTGGATTTTTCTCAGGGAAAATTATGTATATCAATACCAAATGTGGCATGATGGTGTATGATGACAAGGCCTCAAAAAACATACATAGTGACTTGTCCTTGCTTCAAGGTCAAGGTCGCAGGGGCCATAAATATTGTCTAAAAAACAGTAATTTTTCACATTTTCTCAATTTTCTCTGAAGTTTTTGAGATTGGATACCTGACCTATATATGGTATATAGGGCAATATAAGCCCTATCTTTTGATACCAATTTGGTTGACCTTGCTTCAAGGTCAAGGTCACAGGAGCTCTTTAAAGTTGGATTGTATACATATTTTGAAGTCACCTTGACCCTGAACTATGGAAGATAGCTATTCCAAACTTCATAAAATAGTAGTACACATGTTATACTTTCATTATGAGACACATTTGGTCACATATCATCAAGGTCAAGGTCACTTTGACCCTTATGAAATGTGACCAAAATGGGGTAGTGAACCACTAAAAGTGACCATATCTCATGGTAGAAAGTGCCAATAATCACCATTGTGCTTCCTATGTCTTGAATTAACAGCTTTGTGTTGCATGACCTTGGATGACCTTGACCTTGGGTCAAGGTCACATGTATTTTGGTAGGAAAAATGTGTAAAGCATTTCTTAGTGTATGATGTCATTGGTAGGTTTAGTTGTTTGACCTTGACCTTGAAGGTCACCTGAAGGTCAAGGTCATGTAAAGGTCAAGGTCAAGCATGTGAGTCGTATGGGCTTTGCCCTTCTTGTTATCTTTGTAGGCCTATGTGTGTATGTATATGCGCGCGTGTTTTATTCTTTTAGAGTTGGACGTTGCAATGTGTGCATTTTCACGCATTCCTTACGATTTTTTGTTCAGACACATGTAGACCGCAGGGCGTGGCATCATATAACGACTCCTTTCACAGGTCCGCTCGTCCAAAATATGGACGATGTTCCCATATTATATTATGATAGTACATGGTATTGGGGATTGAAAACAACTAAGTTCCCACTTCGATCAAATTTTGAAAACAGTGAAAAATAACTTTTAAAAGTGCGGATTTGTATGGCAAGGATTCGATGCAAAACTATACAAGAGTTACTTCCCGTGACACATTTTGATAATTTTGGCCAATCCGAAATTAGGTCAGATTTACTGCGGAGTGGCCGCGTGTGCGTGTGCAATACATTTCCAAAATGTAAACAACGACTACATCAAGCCTTTTACCGATATTACGTGGGCAAAAGCCTTGCATTTTGCTTCTGAGTGGAAATTACTTGATGGGGAAGCGAGTTCTCTCAAGGTCGCGTTCAGTGAACAGGTTGAACGTAGGGTTATCGGCGTTGGTAACCCTGGGTTTCATCGTTCGTGTTGTCAACGTTTAACGTGCAATCATCAGCAATGGGAAACTTCAGCGAAAAAACCGGCTGGAATCCATAAACAATGTACACTGGCCAGGTTATTTTTGGGGTGCTATGCACAGCCAAAGACTACGCTGTGTTGAGCTGTGCACTGAGCTTCAGTGCAATCCTTCCATAAGTATGAATGTAGTCTGCAGACAGAACAACTTTTTGGATGGTTTGAGAGATAAGGGAAAGTTTCTAATGTCTCAGTGTTCAGTGCATAAAAGCTTGAAAACTCCAAGAAAAACCACATGGAATGAGAGGCAAGATAAATTAAAATGAGCTCTGAATAATGACAATAGTTCTGGAATATGCATATTTTTGGTGCATGCACATAATCTCAGTTGGTCCATGCTTGTGGAAAAACTGAGAGCTAAATTTCAAGTTCATAAACAGCCAGTGCAGATTGTTGCATACAAGGGTGAATTATTGCACTCCGACATAAGCTAAACATTAGAGTGTGTGGTGGTAGTGTTCCCTTGAGATGCTAAAGTTCAAATTTTAAAATTTCCAAGGCAAATGTTTTGAAAACCACATTCTTTTTTTAATGTCAAAATGCATTGTTTGGGTATGCTGATTTTGATGTGGTCTCAAAACATTATTATTATGATGCATGGAATATCTTGAAGTATATAGTCAGCTCTTTTGTCATGATAATTGTTTCATTGTTGTGATCATGACTGTTGTAGTCCAGTTCATGTTGGTCAAGAATAAAAGGCCGTACAAGCTTTGCTCTTGTGGGAAATTTCATGCTGACAAGGCAAAAAGAATCTAAGAAAGGCATTGAAGGTGTAAGTTGTGATCAATTGCTTGAGGATATTTTATTATTAACATAATTACTAGTACTACATACATCATCACCAGTGGCATGCACATCAACATTGCTATTATCAACATCATCACTAGTACTGCACACATCATCATCAGTGACATGCACAACATCAACATTGCTATTGTCAACATAATCACTGGCATTGAAAGGCATTGAAGGTGTAAAGTTGTGATCAATTGCTTGAGGATATTTTATTATTAACAGAATTATTAGTACTACATACATCATCACGAGTGGCATGCACATCAACATTGCTATTATCAACATCATCACTAGTACTACACACATCATCATCATCAGAAGGAACTATTTTTGGCGCAAGGCTGTAATGCGAAGGGTCAAGCCTAATTACGCATTCATTGCGAACTGTGCCAGAGTCAATACTCGGGTTTACAGAATGTCCAACACGAACATCAAATCCATACGCCTCATCAAATCCACAAAACATGGACGAACGCTTCATAAGCGATGTAACATAATGACGTAAACACTTTTTCGGAGGAGAGCCTCCGAGATGTTGATGCCTGGAAAATTTGTCGAATGAGTTTTGTTACGGGTTTGTAGGAAATATGGGGGGAAAAAACACTTTCACGGGCAACGTGACATTGCCAAGAGATGAAAACGATTAGGGAATATGCAGATGATGATCTAGTCAGTGTGAATAAGCACAACCATTTCTCCCGTAGCACGGTGTCTGCCCGGGGCCCGAGAGATCCTCGGCCAAATGTTTCAGCTAACGAAGTGGTTTCTCGCAGGTCAGGTCATGTCATGATGTCTTGTACACTTCAGAAAGCTAATCTACTTCTTTCTTCCGTACGAAGAGTTGGTATTAATTAGGTGTTTGCCTGCATTTCCGACATCAAACTCTCCAACAACAGCGTTGTCGTGTTTTTGACTCACATGGGAAGCAAAAGTGAGACTATGTACTCACCCGTGTCGTCCGTCCGGGCGTCCGGGCGTTCTGGCGTCCGTGAAAAACTTTAACGTTGGATTTTTCTCGGAGACTATTAAGTCTATCAACACCCAATTTGGCATGATGGTGTATGATGACAAGGCGTCAAAAAACATACATAGTGACTTGACCTTGCTTCAAGGTCAAGGTCGCAGGGGCCGTAAATGTTGTCTAAATAACAGCCATTTTTCACATTTTCCCAATTTTCTCTGAAGTTTTTGAGATTGGATACCTGACCTATATATGGTGTGTAGGGCAAAGTAATCCCTATCTTTTCATACCAGTTTGATTGACCTTGCTTCAAGGTCAAGGTCACAGGAGCTCTTTAAAGTTGGATTGTATACATATTTTGAAGTCACCTTGACCCTGAACTATGGAAGATAACTCTTCCAAACTTCATAACATTGTAGTACACATGTTATACTTTCATACTAGGTCACCCGTGTCGTCTGTCCGGGCGTCCGGACAGACCGGGCGTCCGGGCGTGCTGTAATCCGTAAAAAACTTTTAACGTTGGATTTTTCTCGGAGACTATTAAGTCTATCAACACCCAATTTGGCATGATGGTGTAGGATGACAAGACGTCAAAAAACATACATAGTGACTTGACCTTGCTTCAAGGTCAAGGTCACAGGAGCTCTTCAAAGTTGGATTGTATGCATATTTTGAAGTGACCTTGACCCTGAACTATGGAAGATAACTCTTCCAAACTTCATAAAATAGTAGTACACATGTTATACTTTCATAATGAGACACATTTGGTCACATATCATCAAGGTCAAGGTCACTTTGACCCTTATGAAATGTGACCAAAATGGGGTAGTGAACCACTAAAAGTGACCATATCTCATGGTAGAAAGTGCCAATAAGCACCATTGTGCTTCCTATGTCTTGAATTAACAGCTTTGTGTTGCATGACCTTGGATTACCTTGACCTTGGGTATGATGTCATTGCTAGGTTTAGTTGTTTGACCTTGACCTTGAAGGTCACCTGAAGGTCAAGGTCATGTAATGGTCAAGGTCATGTAAAGGTCAAGGTCAAGCATGTGAGTCGTATGGGCTTTGCCCTTCTTGTTCGGTATTGCTGTCATTACTGTTACTGTTAGGTTTAGTCATAGGTTTGTAGTTGTTCCAGTTGGTTGTAGGAAGCAACACGAGTTCCTTGAATGGACGCTCATTTCGAAAGTCAGGAGCTTTTGGCATACAGTTAGGGCCTACACACTACTGTCTGAGCAGAAGAGAATGCTACTATATTCATTCATTCATCCTACGACAGCCCTCTGATTTCTCGGTCAGTGCTTAAATGTCGTGATCAAATTATTTTGACAACCACAAACCTGTTTCTAGTAAAGGTAAGGGCAGGGTCAAGGTCTAGCCTCTGTATCGCAACTTCTCGCCCATTGGTGGGTACTCACACCGCTCACTTCCATGACGATGTCTGGTTTTCTGGCAGGCTCTGCTCGGGTCCTGGGCACGCGAGATGGCGGAGATCCAAGACATATGGAACTGGCTGCGCACCTCCAAAGCATCGAGGGACCGTCTTCGAGAGGCAGCGGCTCACCACTCCCGCAGACCCCGTCCCGTCGGGGAGAAGAAGTCCACACGGCAGCCTCTCAAGTCCAGGGACAGGAGACGCTCCAGGTTCACGCTGCTGGGCAGGGCTCTGCCTGAAGATGTCAAAACCGCCAGGGATCTAGCGAGGTTAGAGCGCTGCGGCCAGGTCAACATGAAGGCCAGGTCAGACAGGGCAAGGTCAGTGAAGTCAAGGTCAGACAAGGCTACGCAGACAAGTAGCAGGTCAGACAAGGCTACGCAGACAAGCAGCAGGTCGTCCCTCAGGACTTCCAGAGAGAGAGAGAAGGACGGCGCCCCCAGCAGCAGGGGCCATACCAAGACAGAGAGGCGGAGGCGTGCTGCTTGCAGACACGACAGGGCAGCGGCCGGCAGAGGTGGTCATCAAGGAGGCGACACCCCCAGGACGCACAAGCACATCTCCTGCCACAGCTTCTTTGACAAGCTGGTGGTGAGGTTGTCCAAGAACCACCCCTTCTACAAAGCGGGGGAGAGGCAGATTGCAACGCGAAAGTGATTTTGACAACTGAGACAAGTTGCAGTGTTGTGAATGTGACCTTTCAACATGACTATCACTTTTCCTATTTTTGACTCACATGCGAAGCAAAAGTGAGTCTATGTACTCACCCGTGTCGTTCGTCCCGGCGTCCGGGCGTCCGTGAAAAACTTTAACGTTGGATTTTTCTCGGTGACTATTAAGTCTATCAACACCCAATTTTGCATGATGGTGTATGGTGACAAGGCCTCAAAAAACGTACATAGTGACTTGTCCTTGCTTCAAGGTCAAGGTCGCAGGGGCCGTAAATGTTGTCTAAAAAACAGCCATTTTTCACATTTTTGACTCACATGCGAAGCAAAAGTGAGTCTATGTACTGAGCCGTGTCGTCCGTCCGTCCGTCCGTCCGTCCGTCCGTCCGGGCGGGCGTCCGTCCGTCCGTCCGTAAAAAACTTAAACGTTGGATTTTTCTCGGAGACTATTAAGTCTACATTCTGAACACAGAGATGTAATACTATCTCTGACACAGGTTGGTCACGTGACTTCGAATCCACATTCCAATGATTCTACCAATCAAAATTCAACATGATCAGAAGACCATTGAGAGTAAAAAGAGGCGATTCTATTTCACTCCAATTATTTATCCCGATAGATAAACACAAATTTGGTGTTCTAATAAAACTAATCTATGAGATTTTCAGGAAATCATTTGAGAACTACTTTTAGCGCGAACGTGTCTATAAGGTTGTAAACTGCCTTAAGCACGTGCGATTGTGTATATACAGTAGTCGCCGCTTATTAAAAACACATTGGGACCGAACAAAAGTGTTTTTAATAAGCGGCGTTTTTATTAACCGGCACTTCCCGCTTCACCAAGCCGTTGCGTTTCTTCCACCTGTTAAACCACCCATTTGTAGCTTTGAATTCGGAGCGACCAAGCTGGGAAGCAATCTGTTCCGCCTTCTGACACATGATTGGGCCGTTTACAGGTGTGTTGCGCGCTTGGATAGAGTCGAACCACCGCTTTAAGCCATCTTCTGTCTCTTTATCCTTCCCGCAGCGCCGACGCTTCCTTTGGCCTTGACTGGAGCCCTCTGCGATATCAGCCCTAAGTTCATCTTCTTTTTTCAGTGTCTGGCACAGAAATGATGCCGACACACCCAAAATGTCAGCACCCTCCCTCAAACTTTTAGAATTTAGCTCTCGGTAGCGATCAAGCAAGTCCACTTTGTCTTTGGGTGTCATTTCTGTACTTTTTCTTTTCTTTGGAGCTGAAGTTAAAGCCATTTTCTGATTCACTGCTTATCCAGCGAGACTAGACAGTGTTGAATTGACATCTGACGGTTTGCTGACAAGGTACGTGTAATCACTGTTCACACAAACGCTGAAGCGTCTTTAGTTGTCATCTAACGGTTTGCTGACAAGAATTCACAACCAGAGATCGACTCTGACCCTCCGAACTCGCTCAATGAAGTATAAATATTGCTGTTGTATTCAAAGTCCTTATAATTAGTAGAGTTCACAATATTACACTCTTGTGATTCGAATTTTACCGCACACAAGTTTTACATTCATGGGAAATCGATGTTTAGAAAATGAACTGACGGAAAAAATGGCTGCCAGTATGGAGTGTATCACAACAAGCGGAGGAATACATTCACGATGTGATATGGCATTCAGCGTGGCTGTTCAGAACGGTGGTATGCATGTTATGGAAGAATTTAGGCTATCACGTGACCAACCTGTTGCTGAGACTATATTCACTAGTCTCAGCCACGCTGAATGTTAAGTCTATCAACACCAAATGTGGCATGATGGTGTATGATGACAAGGCCTCAAAAAACATACATAGTGACTTGACCTTGCTTCAAGGTCAAGGTCACAGGAGCCATAAATGTGGTCTCAAAAACAGTCATTTTTCACATTTTCCCAATTTTCTCCCACGTTATTGAGAATGGCGACCTCAGCTACAAGTGATATATAGGTCAAAGCAAGCCCTATCTATTGATACCAGTTTGGTTGACCTTGCTTCAAGGTCAAGGTCACAGGAGCTCTTCAAAGTTGGATCGTATACATATTTTGAAGTGACCTTGACCCTGAACTATGGCAGATAACTGTTTCAAACTTAATAATTATGTGGGGCACATGTTATACTTTCATCATGAGACACATTTGGTCACATATCATCAAGGTCAAGGTCACTTTGACCCTTATGAAATGTGACCAAAATGGGGTAGTGAACCACTAAAAGTGACCATATCTCATGGTAGAAAGTGCCAATAAGCACCATTGTGCTTCCTATGTCTTGAATTAACAGCTTTGTGTTGCATGACCTTGGATGACCTTGACCTTGGGTCAAGGTCACATGTATTTTGGTAGGAAAAATGTGTAAAGCATTTCTTAGTGTATGATGTCATTGGTAGGTTTAGTTGTTTGATCTTGACCTTGAAGGTCACCTGAAGGTCAAGGTCATATAAAGGTCAAGGTCAAGCATGTGAGTCGTATGGGCTTTGCCCTTCTTGTCTCACTTTTCTCTGAAGTTTTTGAGATTGGATACCTGACCTATATATGGTGTATAGGGCAAAGTAATCCCTATCTTTTAATACCAGTTTGGTTGACCTTGCTTCAAGGTCAAGGTCACAGGAGCTCTTTAAAGTTGGATTGTATACATATTTTTAAGTCACCTTGACTCTGAACTATGGAAGATAACTCTTCCAAACTTCATAACATTGTAGTAGACATGTTGTAATTTTATACTAGATCACCTGTGTCATTCATCCGGGTGTCCGTCCGGGCGTCCGTCCGGGCAGACCGGGCTTCCTGTAATCCGTAAAAAACTTTAACGTTGGATTTTTCTCGGAGACTATTAAGTCTATCAACACCCAATTTGGCATGATGGTGTAGGATGACAAGGCGTCAAAAAACATTCACAGTGACTTGACCTTGTTTCAAGGTCAAGGTCACACGAACTCTTTAAAGTTGGATTGTATACATATTTTGAAGTGACCTTGACCCTGAACTATTGAACATAACTCTTCCAAACTTCCCAACATTGTAGTACACATGTTATACTTTCATCGTGAGACACATTTGGTCACATATCATCAAGGTCAAGGTCACTTTGACCCTTATGAAATGTGACCAAAATGGGGTAGTGAACCACTAAAAGTGACCATATCTCATGGTAGAAAGTGCCAATAAACACCATTGTGCTTCCTATGTCTTGAATTAACAGCTTTGTGTTGCATGACCTTGGATGACCTTGGGTCAAGGTCACATGTATTTTGGTAGGAAAATGTGTAAAGCATTTCTTAGTGTATGATGTCATTGGTAGGTTTAGTTGTTTGACCTTGACCTTGAAGGTCACCTGAAGGTCAAGGTCATGTAAAGGTGAAGGTCATGTAAAGGTCAAGCATGTGATTCGTATGGGCTTTGCCCTTCTTGTTTGGCATTACTGCGATCTGTAAAACCTACCCTCAACCAGTCAACACACGAATTTGCATTCAAACACAAGCACCCCCTTTTCATACAAACAAGAGTTCGTTGAGCTTTCATCTGTTGAGACGAAATGCCAACAAAGCCTACTTTATTCGAGAAAGTCATTCGCTGTGTGTCTGCACGGACAACATTTGGTGCTAACATGCATCCATCATCTCAAGTTGTTTTGGAGCATATGGATTCCTTCATTAGTGTTAGGAAATCATTGTTCGTGATGAGGGCAACTGCGATGTTGATGCAGGACGGAAATCCTCATGAGGCCATTGCGAGTTTCAGCCGAACTTGTGCTGGTTCCAAAACCTTCACTTCCCACGGAATGTGAGAACGCTTTACGGAGGACACGCGTTGTGTTCGTTTCATTTTGTTTTGTTTTTCCTTGAGCCTAAAAGAAACGAAAGTGTTGTGGTCTGACTTCAAAAAGACGAAGTAAATCGCTCATGCAATCACACTGAGTGTTGGAGGCAAACTACTTCTGTTCAGAACAGCACTACTGTGTTCAAATAATCATTGCCTTGCTTTTTCTTCACATCTTTGTAAAAGATACTTCAACCTCAAGTGTCACTGACGTGGTGTATACTTCTACTGAAATGAAACTGGTAATATATGTGTCTCTGTATATGCAACTGCAGTTTAAGTAAGAAGAATTCAACATTTGATACAAATGTAGCATGTTTAAGAAATTCAGAAGAAGTCATATGTCCTCTCCACTATGCCATATGTGCTGTTATGGTATTTCTGCTAAATAATAAAGCAAAAAGCACTGCCTGAAGCACATACATTTTTCTTGTATTGCATTCCAGGGGGTCCTTTATGTTCAAATCCGATGCAAGTGGCAGTATCTATTGGTATCACGACAAAATACCAGTCTTTAGTAATCCAACCTCTATGTACACAGTGCCTCGATAATTTGAACAACACTACGGAGCAGTGATTTGGAATGTAGATTTAAATGTTTGTTACATGTTGAGCAACGACGCTGCAAAAATAGTTTTTTCCCGAGTGAAACGTGTCACACTCGCCCTTCACTGAACAAGCTCCATACTCATGTGCAGGTATTCGTGTGAATACACTGAATCTAGGGCATGAAATGCTGCGTTTCGCTTGTTACTTTCAAAACAACAAAGGAAGAAATTAGGAGCGTCTACCACGTATCAGGAGTTGTCCTATTTCAAACAGACGTGCAAATGACTTTCAAAGGGAGATTACGTCAGATATGACATTGCCGTCATAGACGTGACTCTGGGAGGGTTGGGGTTTTGGTGAGACCGCGAGGAAGTTTCCCAGGCCAT
>JAWQFJ010011814.1:65000-67500 GCA_034096865.1 Theodoxus fluviatilis
TCGGCTGCCCCCCAAAGTTCCTCAACATCATCATGCAGCTTCATAAGGACCAGCACGGGCAAGTCAGAATGAACAGTGACCTGTCAGAGCCCTTCCCCATTGTCAATGGCGTGAGGCAGGGCTGTTTCCTGGCACCGACCCTCTTCTCCATCTACTTCAGCATGGTGATCAATCAGGCAATGGACGTCCTTGATGATGGGGACGCGGTGTATGTCAGATACAGGCCAGATGGCAACCTGTTTGACCTCAGGCGCCTGAGAGCCCGCACCAAAACTACAAACCAGGCGATCAGAGACCTCCTCTTCGCAGACGATGCCGCCTTCGTCGCACACTCTGAGAGAGCCTTGCAACTAGTCACATCCTGCTTCGCAGAGGCTGCCCAGCTCTTCGGACTGGAAGTCAGCCTAAAGAAGACGGAGGTCCTCCACCAACCTGCCTCCTGAGAAGCGTCTCACCCTCTTCACATCTACATTGGGGAGACCAAACTACGCTCTGTCAGCCAGTTCACATACCTGGGCTGCACCATCACGGCAGATGCCAAGATAGACAAGGAAGTGGACAGCAGAATAGCCAAGGCCAGTAGAGCCTTTGGCAGGTTGTATAAGAGAGTGTGGAGCAACAAACACCTCAGAAAGAACACAACAAGAAGGGCAATGCCCATACGACTCACATGCTTGACCTTGACCTTTATATGACCTTGACCTTCAGGTGACATTCAAGGTCAAGGTCAAACAACTAAACCTACCAATGACATCATACACAAAGAAATGCTCTACACATTTTTCCTACCAAAATACATGTGACCTTGACCCAAGGTCAAGGTCATCCAAGGTCATGCAACACAAAGCTGTCAATTCAAGACATAGAAAGCACAATGGTGCTTATTGGCACTTTCTACCATGAGATATAGTCACTTTTAATGGTTCACTACCCCATTTTGGTCACATTTCATAAGGGTCAAAGTGACCTTGACCTTGATGATATGTGACCAAATGTGTCTCATGATGAAAGTATAACATGTGCTCCACATAATTATTAAGTTTGAAACAGTTATCTTCCATAGTTCAGGGTCAAGGTCACTTCAAAATATGTATACAATCCAACTTTGAAGAGCTCCTGTGACCTTGACCTTGAAGCAAGGTCAACCAAACTGGTATCAAAAGATAGGGCTTGCTTTGACCTATATACCACTTGTAGCTAAGGTCGCCATTCTCAATAACGTGGGAGAAAATTGGGAAAATGTGAAAAATGACTGTTTTTGAGACCACATTTATGGCTCCTGTGACCTTGACCTTGAAGCAAGGTCAAGTCACTATGTATGTTTTTTGAGGCCTTGTCATCATACACCATCATGCCACATTTGGTGTTGATAGACTTAATAGTCTCCGAGAAAAATCCAACGTTTAAGTTTTTTTACGGACGGACGCCCGCCCGGACGCCCGGACGGACGGACGACACGGCTCAGTACATAGACTCACTTTTGCTTCGCATGTGAGTCAAAAATCAATGTATACAGAGCGGCTGTCCTTACCACACTCCTGTATGGCTCAGAATCCTGGGTCATGTACCGCCGACACCTGAGGCTCTTGGAACGCTTCCACCAACGCTGTATGCGTACGATCCTGGAGATACACTGGAGCGACTACATCACAAATGTGGAAGTTTTGGAACGGTCTCAACTCACCAGCATAGAGACCATGCTTTTGAGATCTCAGCTGCGCTGGGCAGACCATGTTTCCAGAATGGAAAATCTCCGCCTGCCCAAGGTAGCACTATTTGGTGAGCTTTCCACTGGTCGACGTGACAAAGGGGGCCCGAAAAAGAGATACAAAGACTCTCTCAAGAAAGCCCTCATCTCTTGCAACATCGATCCCCGACAGTGGACCTCCGTCGTTACTGACAGAGATGCCTGGCGCCACATTATCAATAAAGCCACGGCAGTGTTGGAGAGCTCCCGCAGGAACACAAAGGAGAAGCGCCAGAGGAGAAAAAACCGAGAGGACGTCATGCTAGACTCTGGCCGGATCTTCCCCTGCGGCCGCTGTGGTCGGGCTTGCCGGTCCCGCATCGGCCTCTACAGCCACCAACGAGTCTGCGGTGGATGTGAACAGCAGCATCGTCTCATCTTCGTTCGTGAAGCAACGCCATAGATAGAGTAGTAGTACTACTACTACTACTAGTAGTAGTAGTAGTAGTAGTATTAGTAGTAGTAGTAGTAGTTGTTGTTGTTGTAGTAGCAGCAGCTGTAGAAGCTGTAGTGGTAGAAGTAGTAGTATCGTTGTAGCAGCAGCAGCAGCAGCAGCAGCAGCAGCAGTAGTAGTAGTAGTAGTAGTAGTAGTAGTAGTAGTAGTAGTAGTAGTAGTAGTAGTCATAGGCGTCCATCACTCCCAAAGAAACATGAAATGTGGCCAGTCTCGTCACTTCGACAGCATCCAATGTCAGTTCAAACCGCAGAGTTCGCAACTGAAGGTCAAAGTTGATCTGTCCGCCCAAAGCTGAA
>JAWQFJ010011814.1:72500-75000 GCA_034096865.1 Theodoxus fluviatilis
CCTAGCGCAAGCCAGGAGAACCCCCGTACATCAAGATATTGCAAGGGAAGAGTGCAACATTCCGCAACAGTTCGACACTAGAACGAGGGATGATGTTCCCCTACAGTTCGGCACTAGAACGAGGGATGATGTTCCCCTACAGTTCGACACTAGAACGAGGGATGATGAATGTAACCATGTTCTTTGCAGCTGTACAGCTCGGCTCTTATTTCAGGAAGGAAAATTGTCATGGAAATGAGAGCGAACGCGATTACGTACTCATCGACATTACACGTAAAGGATGAAATTGCAAATTCACTACTGTCCTTAGCCACCCTGGTAAAGATTTCACTTGACTACGAGGTACAGCAATCAGAGAGAACCGCGTATTTTCCGTGATGTAAGCTGATGCCATATATTCAATGTGGGGTCGACATAATTCTTCTTCTGATCTGCCTGAAAAGTATCTTAATTATGCGATGAGTAAGAATTACACCTGTGTGAAACAGCTTTGTCCTTTAAGACGACCTATTGTTCAGTGTCTGCCACGATGCTGTGCAAGTCCAGACTTGTCTGTCTGCAGTTGCCGTTTTCACCTATTTTTAGAAATGACGATGGAGCTTGCCTCAACAGCAATCTGAGGGAAATTCCCAACTTCCTAGCGAGTAGTGTACCATCCTGCATCTGCCGTTCCTCACATGCAATCATTCCTAAATAAATCAGCATAGAGATAAAACTGGGGGAGGGGGGAGGGGGGGAGGGAGAGAGAGAAAGAGAGAGAGAGAGAGAGAGAGAGAGAGAGAGAGAGAGAGAGAGAGAGAGAGAGAGAGAGAGAGAGAGAGAGAGGGGGGGGGGGCAGTTACAGAGACAGAAAAATACGAAAATTGACGGATAGACAGACAGACGGACTGACGAATAAAACAAAGAAATATATGCATGTCACATGATATCACACATTACACAGCGTGTGTGTGTGTGTGTGAGAGAGAGCGAGAGAGAGAGAGAGAGAGAGAGAGAGAGAGAGAGAGAGAGAGAGAGAGAGAGAGAGAGAAAGTTACGTGCAAACTAAAAAGCTAAGAAAAACTACACCTTTCACAGAAAATTGGTGACGTCTCTACAGTTTACCAAGATAAGAAATGTCAAAATGGTGGACACAGTATTCTGTAAGCAGGTGAAACTCTTTGTGGTGGACGCAATCCTAAAACTGTCAGCATAACGGATCCCACTGTCACTGTCAGCATAACGGATCCCACTGTCACTGTCAGCATAACGGATCTTACTGTCACTCCTGAACCTGCATCGCAAAAGAAAGGAAACTGTGGTTTGCAAGGCAACGTTAAAACAACGTTATTCCATACTTCATTTTCGAGTCATATGACTTTTTTTCACGGATGAACAGCTGTGAACCTTGCAGTTGTCTCTCGGTAGTGCCAGCTTGTCTCTACATCTACGTCCATCTCTTACTCTGCACGACAATTTTCATCGACCACAGTAAATGACTGACACACTGCACTGAGCAAGGCGGGGAGTGATACCTGGTGTGAGGCAGGGGCAGTGGCGGAAAAGTTGACCTGCAGCTCGGCCTGCCCTCGGGCCAGTCTGCGACCCTGAATGCTGCA
Organism: Theodoxus fluviatilis; assembly: GCA_034096865.1. Taxonomy (NCBI): domain Eukaryota; kingdom Metazoa; phylum Mollusca; class Gastropoda; order Cycloneritida; family Neritidae; genus Theodoxus; species Theodoxus fluviatilis. The sequence goes on from JAWQFJ010011814.1 coordinate 74,099, forward strand.
TCGCAGTTCTTCCTTGATGAGGGGGCCCAGGCTTCCACTCTCCAAAGCTTCCAGTGCCAGGCCTCGAAGATTGTCGTCTGCTTCCTGCAGTTCCAGTTCCTCCCACACCAGATCAGGGATGTTGCCTGTCTGCCGGGGGTGGAGCTGGTATGTCTGGAGAGAAGCCATGTCGTCTGTCTTAGCAGAGCAAACGCTGCGTATCTGAAAAGCAACAGTGCTGTCTGTCTGGCCTGAGAAGTTGTTGTCTGTTTGGACGAAAAAGTCGACGTCTGTCTGACCGGAGTAATTAGTGTTTGTTTGGGCCGAGTTACAGTGTTCTGCCACGTCACAGAGAACGCTGCTTGGCTAGCTGGCCGGGTAGAATTCTGTCTGTCGCAGAAGAGAGCGTGTAAGTCTGCCCAGAAAAGGTGATGTCTGTTTCGACAGAGTAGCAGTGTGGGAGCTGAGCTGTCTGTCGCGCTGTCTCCATAACTTTCACCTGCTGTCCTACTGCCTCCTCGACCAGATCTGCTCTACGCGTGTGTTTGCAGCTCACAACTTGTCTTCCAAAAATAATGCTGTCGTCGGCGTGTGGTTTCCCCACACTCCCAGCGCTCGCCGTGTGCATTAAAACAGCGAGATGATGCCGTTCAGTTGGGGGGGAAAATGCATGCGACCGATTTAGAAATGTCATGGAACTTCTTCACGAAGCTGATGAATCTTTCCCTTTCGATTTAGAGTTTTATTCGTGAAACCACGACGCGTCCGCAGTGGGTTGAGTAAGCATTCTCAATTTAGCAGGGCATGATGACGCAACTTCCGCTGCTTGCCTCGCTCGCTGCAGTACATGTCAGGAAAGCCCGAGTCGGATGCGGCCTGGATCAATTCTTGCCGCCTTCCCCGGGCCTCCACGGAACCGCTGC
>JAWQFJ010011814.1:80000-115000 GCA_034096865.1 Theodoxus fluviatilis
TTATTTCCATGTATGTCATCATAATCTCCAACTCTGATAGTTGCCCTCTAATCCTACTGGTCGGTCTACGTGTCTCTATGTGGGAACTTTTTTCTTTCTGTAAGAACCTATATAAACGCCTCTGTTGAATACCATAATCTGCACTCTTTGGCATGCGAAAGAGAAGCAACAATTTCTAACCGTTCTTGAGGGAATGGCTAATGGTCAGCGAGGTCAATTATGACAAGTTCCGAAGAACCCAAGCGTAAATTTCACTCACCGTGCCTGGACCTCGTGGTCAATGCATTCAGTGAGTCATACGGCCATCACCGTCAAGATGGCGTGGACTGACTGAACAAGTCGGTCCCACTACAGAGGGCGTGCCACTCCTCTCCTTTCTGCAGGCCCCAGAGACTCGACCCTCGTCCACTCTGGAAGTTCCGCGCGGGACGAGCGATGCTTCAGTGGACCTGCCTGCAAAGGTGCTGAATGGAAATGAGGATAGAAAGCAGCCGGAAAGAACAGTTGCTGGCGAGGTCTTCCCTCTGAGGAACCGCAGATGATCAGTCGTCCCCTCTAGAGTCGCACCCAGAGCATGCCAAGCAAACGTCAATCTGAACACGTCATGGTCTGCCAACAGATCATGGGGGGTGGGAGTGGGGATGGGGATGGGAATTCTTGCAACTAATCAGACAGCAACTATGATCAGAACTCTTATGACGTGTAGGTTTTAAAAAGAATAATTGCGAGTATAACGAATTGACAGATTTGCCGATGACAACGTTTCGCTCTGTCGCAGACTGAATGTATAACTGAACATCTTATTTACATAGAAATGCCTTTCCAATGAAGAATTTATCTGCACGCACAACGCCCATATCATTTTGAAAACAAATATTAATCGGGTTCACGGAGAAACTGGTTCCAACGCTTTGAAAACTGTGCATGTTAACCTAGTTCTGAGGCTGTCTGCTGAAATAATGGAAACATCTATGAGTTTAGGCTGAGCCGTTTCGTCCTGAATGCAGGTCGTTAGCATTCCGACCTATTGTCCACTGCACTATTGCCCGGATGTCCGCATAAGTGCGATCAATCAACATCGGGTGAGAAAGAGGCCATTTATCACAATCAGATAAATATGCAGATCGTTCCCTCCACACAGCATTTGTCTGCAGACTCCCACCTCGCCCCCAAGATTCCTCCAAAAGCACGCAGAGACATATGCTATCAGTCTTTTACACCAACCGCTATAAGTGATTCAAACCCTATCTATTCCAGACCTGCAGAATGCTCTTATCTTCTGAAAATGCACCCACTTACCCTTGTACATTTTGTGTCATCCCTTGTTGGAAATTGATTCTCTCGCATCGGGAAGTTTCTGTTGTACACCGACTGCCAGTGAACTGTAACCTTTAATTTCCGTATTTTGAATGAAGAAAGTATTTGTTATGTTACGTTATGTTATGTTACGTTATGTTATGTTACGTTGTGTTACGTTACATTGTGTTACGTAACGTTAGGTTACGTTATGTTTATGTCGTGTCATGTCATGTCATGTCATGTTATGTAGTGTTATGTTAACAAACACTCTGAACATAATTACCCATATTTGACAAGTTCGCACACACACACACACACACACACATACACACACACACACATACACACACATACACACACACACGCGCGCGCGCGCGCGCGCACACACACACACACACATACACACACACGCGCGCGCGCGCGCGCACACTCGCGCACGTAATACTACCCCACACAATCATATATTTTTCCGTTCTCGAATTTCTGGGTTTGGCAAGTTCGTGCCGAAAATGAGTAAAAGTCCGTGTTCATTTCATTCCTGAGTCGCGCGGAGTAAAAGTCCGTGTTCATTTCATTCCTGAGTCGCGCGGAGTAAAAGTCCGTGTTCATTTCATTCCTGAGTCGCGCGGACCAAACAGAGCTAGGCATTGCAGGACTCAGGATTCCCCAGACAGGGGGGATGGTCTCAGGATTCCCCAGACAGGGGGGATGGTCTCAAGCAGGATTTCCCCAGACAGGGGGATGGTCCCAAGCAGGATTTCCCCAGACAGGGGGATGGTCCTCAGACAGGGGGAATAGTCTCAGGATTCCCCAGACAGGGGGGATGGTCTCAAACAGGATTCGCCAGACAGGGGGATGGTCCCCAGACAGGGGGGATAGTACCCAGACAGGGGGATGGTCCCCAGACAGGGGGATGGCCCCCAGACAGGGGGATAGTACCCAGACAGGGGGATGGTCCCCAGACAGGGGGATAGTACCCAGACAGGGGGATAGTACCCAGACAGGGGGATGGTCCCCAGACAGGGGGATGGTCCCCAGACAGGGGGATAGTACCCAGACAGGGGGATGGTCCCCAGACAGGGGGATAGTACCCAGACAGGGGGATGGTCCCCAGACAGGGGGATGGTCCCCAGACAGGGGGATAGTACCCAGACAGGGGGATGGTCCCCAGACAGGGGGATAGTACCCAGACAGGGGGATGGTCCCCAGACAGGGGGATAGTACCCAGACAGGGGGATGGTCCCCAGACAGGGGGATGGTCCCCAGACAGGGGGGATGATCCCCAGACAGGGGGATGGTCCCCAGACAGGGGGATGGTCCCCAGACAGGGGGGATGGTCTCAGGATTCCCCAGGCAGGGGGGATGGTCTCAGGATTCCCCAGACAGGGGGGATGGTCTCAAACAGGATTCCCCAGACAGAGGGATGGTCCCCAGACAGGGGGGATGGTCCCCAGACAGGGGGGATGGTCTCAAACAGGAAACCCCAGACAGGGGGATGGTCCCAGACAGGGGGGATGGTCCCCAGACAGGGGGGATGGTCCCCAGACAGGGGGATTTTCCCCAGACAGGGAGGATAGTCTCAGGATTCCCCAGACAGAGGGAATAGTCTCAGGATTCCCCAGATAGAGGGAATGGTCTCAAACAGGATTCCCCAGACAGAGGGATGGTCCCCAGACAGGGGGGGATGGTCCCCAGACAGAGTGATGGTCTCAAACAGGATTCCCCAGACAGAGGGATGGTCCCCAGACAGGGGGGGATGGTCCCCAGACAGAGGGATGGTCCCCAGACAGGGGGGGATGGTCCCCAGACAGAGGGAATGGTCTCAAACAGGATTCTCCAGACAGAGGGATGGTCCCCAGACAGGGGGGGATGGTCCCCAGACAGAGGGATGGTCACCAGACAGGCAGGATGGTCCCCAGACAGAGTGATGGTCCCCAGACAGGGGGGATGGTCTCAAACAGGAAACCCCAGACAGGGGGATGGTCCCAGACAGGGGGGATGGTCCCCAGACAGGGGGGATGGTCCCCAGACAGGGGGATTTTCCCCAGACAGGGAGGATAGTCTCAGGATTCCCCAGACAGAGGGGATAGTCTCAGGATTCCCCAGACAGAGGGAATGGTCTCAAACAGGAAACCCCAGACAGGGGGATGGTCCCAGACAGGGGGGATGGTCCCCAGACAGGGGGGATGGTCCCCAGACAGAGGGATGGTCCCAGACAGGGGGATGGTCTCAGGATTCCCCAGACAGGGGGGATGGTCCCCAGACAGGGGGATGGTCCCAGACAGGGGGGATGGTCTCAGGATTCCCCAGACAGAGGGGATGGTCTCAAACAGGATTCCCCAGACAGGGGGGATGGTCTTAAACAGGATTCCCCAGACAGGGAGATGGTCCCCCGACAGGGGGATGGTCCCCAGACAGAGGGGATGGTCTCAAACAGAATTCCCCAGACAGGGGAATGGTCCCCACACAGGGGGATGGTCCGCACACAGGGGGGATAGTCTCAGGATTCCCCAGACAGGGGGGATAGTCTCAGGATTCCCCAGACAGGGGGGATGGTCCCCAGACAAGGGGATGGTCTCAGGATTCCCCAGACAGGGGGGATGGTCTCAAACAAGATTTCCCCAGACAGGGGGATGGTCCTCAGACAGGGGGGATGGTCTCAGGATTCCCCAAACAGGGGGGATGGTCTCAAACAGGATTCGCCAGACAGGGGGGATAGTCCCCAAACAGGGGGGATGGTCTCAAACAGGATTCGCCAGACAGGGGGGATGGTCCCCAGACAGGGGGGATGGTCTCAGGATTCCCCAGACAGGGGGGATGGTCCCCAGACAGGGGGGATGGTCTCAGAATTCCCCAGACAGGGGGGATGGTCCCCAGACAGGGGGGATGGTCTCAGGATTCCCCAGACAGGGGGGATGGTCCCCAGACAGGGGGGATGGTCTCAGGATTCCCCAGACAGGGGGGATGGTCCCCAGACAGGGGGGATGGTCTCAGGATTCTCCAGACAGTGGGGATGGTGCGGAGACAGGGGGGATGGTCCCCAGACAGGGGGATGGTCCCCAGACAGGGGGGATGGTCTCAGAATTCCCCAGACAGGGGGATGGTCTCAGGATTCCCGAGAGAGAGAGAGAGAGAGAGAGAGAGAGAGAGAGAGAGAGAGAGAGAGACAGACAGACAGACAGACAGACAGACAGACAGACAGACAGACAGACAGACAGACACAGAGAGAGAGAGAGAGAGAGAGAGAGAGAGAGAGAGAGAGAGAGAGAGTGAGAGACAGGGGGAGGGGTGATGGGGGCGAGGAGAGGGATACGGAGAGAGAGAGAGAGTTAGAGAGAGAGAGAGAGAGAGAGAGAGAGAGAGAGAGAGAGAGGAGAGAGAGAGAGAGGGAGGAGGGGGGGGGGGTGTAAAAGGAAGGGAGAGACGGAGGGAAAAAAGAGAAGGGGTGTGGGGATGAGGGATTAGAAAGGGGGGAGAGAGAGAAATTATTACTAGTTTTAAAAGAGCCCTTGGAAGATGGGCAGTATACGCTCATGTATAACCCTATATAAATAAAGTCAATTAAGTAATCTAAACTGACTAAAGTGACAGTAATAGAGCACACAGTCGTGTAGCGGCACCATTCCCACCCCACGGCAGGTGCTCCAACCACGAGCTGGCTCACGACCCCGTACAAAGGTCAAAGGCTCTACAGCAAGCCAACTCCCCCAACTCTGCCAAGACAGGTTCCCGGTTTTACTCCTGGAGTAAGTATGCTCGGAGAGGATCATATGCATGACAGCGTCGACAGTTCCTGGTCGTGACAAAGTGTCTTCAAGACCATGTCAATAAAAACATCGTCTGCCGTAGAGTTCTTCGATGCCAGGATGGAGGTGGATGATGATACACATGGATCTCAATCATGGAGCGTGAGTTGCCTTTTGAACTACGATCCGTCTCCAACATCTACATTGTTGAGCAAAGGCCAAAGGTTAAGCACGCTCAAAGCTTTCCGGAGGCCATCGCACTGTCAGGTATTCATGCTCAGTCTGTGAATCGGAATCGGCGCGAGTCAACAGCAGGCACAGCGCCTGCAGTGCCACGCCTTCTTGCTCAGCTGGAATGTTGATGTCCTTGTACTGGGGACTTGTCCAGAGGCACTCGCACAGAGGCCCACAGGCAGACCATGAGGCCCACAGGCAGACCATGAGGCCCACAGGCAGACCATAGGGCCCATCCAGATGTGTCTTTCTCGACTGAGTCTCTGCTGCAACTAAAGTAAGCCCACGAATCAGCGCGTGTTTCCCTGGGCCCAAATCCAAATAGAAGTACATTTGGCAGTATCCCGCAGTCTCCACATGGACAGCCCGTGCCTGTCTTCCTCTTCAGAGCTACCTCACAACGGGCTGGCATGTCCAAGGTCGAGAGCATTCTGTGAACCCGAATTTGTAGTGACTCTGGCGCTACAACCATACACACATCAACGCAAACACACAGGCAGACATACAACCATGCACAAATCAACACCAACACGCAAACAGACATACAACCATACACACATCAACACAAACACACAGACAGACAGACAGACAACCATACACACATCAACGCAAACACACAGATAGACAGAAAACCATACACACATCAACACAAACAAACAGGCAGACATACAAACACACACACATCAACACCAGCACACAGACAGACATACAACCATACACACATCAAAACAAACACAATGATAGACATACAACCATACAGACATCAACACCAACACGCAGACAGACAGACAACCATACACACATCAACATCAACACGCAGACAGACAGACAACCATACACACATCAACACCAACACGCAGACAGACATATAACCATACACACATCAACACAAACACACAGACAGACAACCACACACACATCAAAACAGACACACATACAACCACACACACATCAACACAGACACACAGACATACAACCATACACACATCAAAACAAACACAATGATAGACATACAACCATGCACACATCAACACCAACACACAGACACACATACAACCACACACACATCAACACAGACACAGACAGCAGGCAGGGTGGGGCGGGGCAGACCTGAGAGGATGAAGGCAGGAGGAGCGGCTCTGGCTGGCTGACTGCGGGCACGTGACAAGGCGGCCGCGGGGTGAGTCATGCCTCCTGATACTTATGTCTACTGCAGCAAGGTTCCAAGCCCCAGCATCGCCAGCCTGCACTGATGGCGACAACACTCGATAACCAGCAATCAGCTCAACTGGGAGGCACCACACTCCTTTGCCATGCTTGGGGCAGCATCTCTGGGGGCTGTGGAACACTGAATAAGGCGGGGTAACCAACCTGCTCCTAACAAAACAAAGAGAAATGCTCATGACTGTCCAGCCTGTTGTGTCATGCACAAAAAAACCCTGAGTGGTTCAAGGAAAACGTCATTTCTTGTTCATGCCTTCCGGTAGACACGTCAAGAAGGACGAGGGTGCACGTGGTTGATAACAGAGACGCGAGAAATGATAGTTTGGAGATGCACTGGGGATGGACATTGGGAGCAAATGATGATAGAGTAACGAAAATTAAAGTAATAGTTTTGAAAGAGAGCATTCGTAAAGAAGCATAGACAAAGGTAAGCGTGTAATGCATCCTTTCATGCAGCACTTTGGAAGCAATGACTATGTGCCACCATTGATTTCTTATTTGAGCTCGAGAAAGAAAGTCGCTTTTCAAATCTCATTTGCCCAACTCTTCACGCGTAGACTTCGAATAGGAACAATGTAGGTTTTGACTTCATTTGTCGCTGGCGTCTATTCAAAATTATATCAATGTGCATTTATGTATTTGTTCTACTGCACAGACAGGTGTCCTCTTTTAGCATGTACACGTATCTATCTTGTCTCGGTCTTTAGCGTCTGCAGGCAAAACTGCATTAAACCTGTACTCCTATCGTCGCGGCTCTGGAGCTGTCAAAAGTCCCCTCTCACATCACATTGAGTTTTTTCCTTTGATGCTAGAAAGTCTCCTGTTTTTACCTTGGCATGCATTGGCTTCATCTTCGGCATTTTGACAGACGTTTCCGTACACTCTGTGCACTGTGTCGTGGTCTGATTCAGACACTGTCCTTAGTGGGCTGCGTCACGTCTTCGACGTAGACAGACATTATCCCAGACTGATGTCAGCTTGTGCACGCTCGTCTGTACAGCGAGTTGCCAGTCTCTCAACGCCACTCGTAGGGGTCACGGAGCCAGAGCGCGGACTGCGCCGCCGTGACTTTATGTCCCACGAAGTAACGAGCTCCGTCTGCAAAGAGGCGACACTTCCCGGAGTTTATAGCGGTCAGCTCGTCGCCAATAATTGTAAATGCGGATGCACCGTGTGACCGTTGTTTCGTCACGCCTAACTGGCAGTGGGCCTGGGGATTAACAGTGGCACCATTTATTCTTTAACGGCCCCCTTTCATCCGCCCCATTCGTGATGGCCCGAGTTGAAAGCCCTGTCCAGAATTTACGATTCGAACCAGTCATGTTCGATTAATGCTCGGACACAGCCGATAAAGCAATCGACAAATGAAATCGCTCTGGCATTTCCTCGTTTCCTTGAAGCCTGCCCGGGGTTTGACCACGAGGCTCCAATGCACTCGTTAAACTGCAACTCCCCGAAATATGCAGAGGGAGTGGTTGGGGAGTGGTTTCGCAGGGAGCTGCGCCCTGCCATGCGAATTCTGTGGAGTTCAGGGAGTGCAGCGTGATCAATACTGGAGACAGGCAGGAGCGTGAGGGAAGAGCCTGCGGGCCCGACGCATCTCCTGCAGAGATGGATCGCCAGTCCCGGCCAGCAGACTGGGCTAATGACGACTATGTAGGAACCCTCATTGTCGTAGGTCTCCAGCTTCTGCCTTCTCAGTTTTTGCATCAGACGACTCGACTGCAAGCTGAGAATGCTGAGGCCCGACAGGATTGGAAAACGTTGAAACGCACTAACCCCAGTGTCCTGGATTGCCGTTTTTGAAGAGTGTCGCTTTCAAGTCATAGGGATACTGCAAGGATGCGTCCTGTCACCTAGGAGACAGATCGATACAGGAAAGACCTAAAATGTCTGTACGTCTGTCGTACCAAACCTCCCGGAAAACAAATGGCAGTCGTGTCGCATCTTCTCCGTTGCCATGGTGATGAGTGACTGTCCGAGGGAGCCTGGCAACAGGTGAACGTTAGAGCCCGCCTTGCACCTCGTGACACGGCAATGGCGGCTGGGTGACGCTGTCCTCGTGACACGGCAATGGCGGCGGGATGACGCTGTCCTCGTGACACGGCCATGGCGGTGGTGTGACGCTGTCCTCGTGACATGGCAATGGCGGCGGTGTGACGCTGTCTGCAGTGGCAGCCGTTATATCTGCAGCTGCGGGGAAATTACGGTATGCTCCCAGATTCATCGTGGCACACTCAGAAATCGGCAGACAATTTTTTCGTATTTTTCTAAACATCAATTTACAAATAAATGAGCTCTAAATGAGGCAAAAATTTGAATGAAAAGAGCTTACAGCTGTGAAATCTACCCTTGATAAGGACTTTTGTGGGGAGTGCCTACTGACGAAGTGACCAAACATACATTTAAAAAAGGAATTATCGTCACAGAATACTTGCATAAGTCTTTTTCATTAAAAAAAAGTTTAGATCAATATGTGAAGATGTAGATAAAAAGCCGGTTGTGAGGTTCGAGCGGTGAGGAGCTCGAGGCTTGACGGTAGAGAGGCGCAGGTATGAGACAAGGCGTAGTTGCTTTCCACAATTTTATTGACCCATGGGTAAAGGAGCTCCTGCCTGGTCCGAGTCCTGATGATAATGGCCTGGACCAACCCAAGACCGTGGTGGCAGTGGTCTATCTCGTCTTGTGTGCCGTTCCCCCTTATAAGGGAATGCACGGACCTCACAGGAGCCAGGTTCTGGATTATTTCCCACATCCTAACCCTGATTCCTGGGTTCGTGCTTCCATTTGGCAGAAAGGAGAGATTACTTTATTTAACTCGCTTTGAAATTACTTCTTACAAACATTGCATCATTCAGCATAACACAGTCTATTGGATGAATCACATGCCGTTGCAAGTAGCTGTCTTACTTGAGGGAAAACATCAATTTATAGTCAAAATGTTACAGTTCGGATGCCCGAGTGAGGGAACGCTTCACTAGCCACGGGTCACGCTAATCTGAGAAGTGACTGACAGGGCAGCTGCACCAACAATCCGACCACAGCAGAGGAGAGCTCCCAGACCGGTCAGCTGGTCAGCTTGCCTTACACAAAGGATGGGGAAGGGGGGTTGGAGAGAGGCCTGACACACAGGATGGGGGTGGGAAGAGACAGAAGCAGGGATATTTCAATAGAGGATGAACACAGTAGATGTACAATACACATGGTGATAGGTGCACCTTATCACAAATATTTGAATTTAAAAACAAAAGACCTTTGGAAAAGAACATGACAAGGCAATTTTTATAGAAAGAAAGGGCGATAATAAGTCTGACAGTTATATTCCTTCTTGAAAAAGATTGGCCCCGAGAAAGGCCGTTTTTGTTCTTGGAGCGTTCCCTGGCGTTCGACCCGGCACCTCGCCTTTTGACGGCTGTTTTACCGCAGCTGTGCAGACAGTGCCGCAGCAGACAGTGCCGCAGCAGACAGTGCCGCAGCTGTACAGACAGTGCCGCAGCTGTGCAGACAGTGCCGCAGCTGTGCAGACAGTGCCGCAGCAGACAGTGCCGCAGCAGACAGTGCCACAGCAGACAGTGCCGCAGCTGTGCAGACAGTGCCGCAGCTGTGCAGACAGTGCCGCAGCAGACAGTACCGCAGCAGACAGTGCCGCAGCAGACAGTGCCGCAGCAGACAGTGCCGCAGCTGTGCAGACAGTGCCGCAGCAGACAGTGCCGCAGCAGACAGTGCCGGAGCTGTGCAGACAGTACCGCAGCAGACAGTGCCGCAGCAGACAGTACCGCAGCAGACAGTACCGCAGCAGACAGTACCGCAGCAGACAGTACCGCAGCAGACAGTGCCGCAGCTGTGCAGACAGTGCCGCAGCTGTGCAGACAGTGCCGCAGCTGTGCAGACAGTGCCGCAGCTGTGCAGACAGTGCGGCAGCAGACAGTGCCGCAGCAGACAGTGCCGCAGCAGACAGTGCCGGAGCTGTGCAGACAGTACCGCAGCAGACAGTGCCGCAGCAGACAGTGCCGGAGCTGTGCAGACAGTGCCGCAGCAGACAGTGCCGCAGCAGACAGTGCCGGAGCTGTGCAGACAGTACCGCAGCAGACAGTGCCGCAGCAGACAGTGCCGCAGCTGTGCAGACAGTGCCGCAGCAGACAGTGCCGCAGCAGTGCAGACAGTACCGCAACAGACAGTGCCGCAGCAGACAGTGCCGCAGCAGACAGTGCCGCAGGAGACAGTGCCGCAGCAGACAGTGCCGCAGCAAACAGTGCCGCAGCAGACAGTGCCGCAGCAGACAGTGCCGCAGCTGTGCAGACAGTGCCGCAGCTGTGCAGACAGTGCCGCAGCTGTGCAGACAGTGCCGCAGCAGACAGTGCCGCAGCAGACAGTGCCGCAGCAGACAGTGCCGCAGCAGACAGTGCTTCAGCAGACAGTGCCGCAGCAGACAGTGCCGCAGCAGACAATATCGCAGCAGACAGTGCCACAGCAGACAGTGCCACAGCAGACAGTGCCACAGCAGACAGTGCCACAGCAGACAGTGCCACAGCAGGCAGTGCCACAGCAGACAGTGCCACAGCAGACAGTGCCACAGCAGACAGTGCCACAGCAGACAGTGCCACAGCAGACAGTGCCACAGCAGACAGTGCCGCAGCAGACAGTGCCGCAGCAGACAGTGCCGCAGCAGACAGTGCCGCAGCTGTGCAGACAGTGCCGCAGAGACAGTGCCGCAGCAGACAGTGCCACAGCAGACAGTGCCGCAACAGACAGTGCCACAGCAGACAGTGCCACAGCAGACAGTGCCGCAGCAGACAGTGCCGAAGCAGACAGTGCCGAAGCTGTGCAGACAGTGCCGCAGCAGACAGTGCCGCAGCAGTGCAGACAGTGCCGCAGCAGACAGTGCCGCAGCTGTGCAGACAGTGCCGCAGCTGTGCAGACAGTGCGGCAGCAGACAGTGCCGCAGCAGACAGTGCCGCAGCAGACAGTGCCGGAGCTGTGCAGACAGTACCGCAGCAGACAGTGCCGCAGCAGACAGTGCCGGAGCTGTGCAGACAGTGCCGCAGCAGACAGTGCCGCAGCAGACAGTGCCGGAGCTGTGCAGACAGTACCGCAGCAGACAGTGCCGCAGCAGACAGTGCCGCAGCTGTGCAGACAGTGCCGCAGCAGACAGTGCCGCAGCAGTGCAGACAGTACCGCAGCAGACAGTGCCGCAGCAGACAGTGCCGCAGCAGACAGTGCCGCAGGAGACAGTGCCGCAGCAGACAGTGCCGCAGCAGACAGTGCCGCAGCAGACAGTGCCGCAGCTGTGCAGACAGTGCCGCAGCTGTGCAGACAGTGCCGCAGCTGTGCAGACAGTGCCGCAGCAGACAGTGCCGCAGCAGACAGTGCCGCAGCAGACAGTGCCGCAGCAGACAGTGCCTCAGCAGACAGTGCCGCAGCAGACAGTGCCGCAGCAGACAGTGCCGCAGCAGACAGTGCCGCAGCAGACAGTGCCACAGCAGACAGTGCCACAGCAGACAGTGCCACAGCAGACAGTGCCACAGCAGACAGTGCCACAGCAGACAGTGCCACAGCAGACAGTGCCACAGCAGACAGTGCCACAGCAGACAGTGCCACAGCAGACAGTGCCACAGCAGACAGTGCCGCAGCAGACAGTGCCGCAGCAGACAGTGCCGCAGCAGACAGTGCCGCAGCTGTGCAGACAGTGCCGCAGAGACAGTGCCGCAGCAGACAGTGCCGCAGCAGACAGTGCCGCAACAGACAGTGCCACAGCAGACAGTGCCGCAGCAGACAGTGCCGCAGCAGACAGTGCCGAAGCAGACAGTGCCGAAGCTGTGCAGACAGTGCCGCAGCAGACAGTGCCGCAGCAGTGCAGACAGTGCCGCAGCAGACAGTGCCGCAGCTGTGCAGACAGTGCCGCAGCTGTGCAGACAGTGCCGCAGCAGACAGTGCCGCAGCAGACAGTGTCTCAGCAGACAGTGCCGCAGCAAACAGTGCCGCAGCTGTGCAGACAGTGCCGCAGCAGACAGTGCCGCAGCAGTGCAGACAGTACCGCAGCAGACAGTGCCGCAGCAGACAGTGCCGCAGCAGACAGTGCCGCAGCAGACAGTGCCGCAGCTGTGCAGACAGTGCCGCAGCAGACAGTGCCGCAGCAGATAGTGCCGCAGCAGACAGTGCCGCAGCAGACAGTGCCGCAGCAGACAGTACCGCAGCAGACAGTGCCGCAGCAGACAGTGCCGAAGCAGACAGTGCCGCAGCAGACAGTGCCGCAGCAGACAGTGCCGCAGCAGACAGTGCCGCAGCAGACAGTGCCGCAGAGACAGTGCCGCAGCAGACAGTGCCGCAGCAGACAGTGCCGCAGCAGACAGTGCCGCAGCTGTGCAGACAGTGCCGCAGCTGTGCAGACAGTGCCGCAGAGACAGTGCCGCAGCAGACAGTGCCGCAGCAGACAGTGCCGCAGCAGACAGTGCCGCAGCAGACAGTGCCGAAGCAGACAGTGCCGAAGCTGTGCAGACAGTGCCGCAGCAGACAGTGCCGCAGCTGTGCAGACAGTGCCGCAGCAGACAGTGCCGCAGCTGTGCAGACAGTGCCGCAGCAGACAGTGCCGCAGCAGACAGTGCCGCAGCAGACGTGAGCGTCGCAGAGGCAGTCCCAGCGCAGCATTCGTGGCACTGGAGGCGTGTTTCTTTTCGAAAGGTATTTAACATAGTCAGAGATGCGTGATCATCGCGAGCGCTCGCAAAGCCCAGAGGGTCCCTCCTTCATGAACCTGTCCATGGAGGCGCTCACCGTCAGCGCTCTACTCTGAACATGTCTAATACCTAAAGTGTAAAGCGGTTTGAGCACCGATCAATGGTGGAAAGTCGCTATATAAAATCACACCTACCTCTTTTTTTTACCTGTCGAATCGAAACGCGCCTCAGGTCCCTCTTGGATTGCTTCTGCGACGCCCGCCTCAGGCGTGACTCCTGCAGGAGTCAAAGATGGCGACGTTTCTTTGGTGGCGATGCCAGTAGTCTGGGACCACTTCCACACCCACTTGCATAGAGTCAAGCAAAGAGACACGCAACGGTTCTCATCTTCACAAGCGATACTGTCGCGTGGTACACGACAAAGAGAAGATAAAAATAGCTCAGAAAGATCGAGATTTGACTCCAGTTGCCAAGGAGGGTAATTGAACCTAGAGGGGTAGGTCAAATTGATCGAGAAAGCGAGGGAAGATTCAAACGCGAGGTTCGTTATAGCGTCACCTCGTAATTACGTAGATTTTTCCGATTACGTGGTACATGACAAAGAGAAGATAAAAATATCCATTACTTGCTGTTGAGCGGGTCGGACGTCGTTTAGTGTTTTGAGGACGCTGGTGGACATGGGGCGCGCGAGCGACCATGGGCTACTGTGACTACGTTTGGGGAATGTGTTCGCCCGCGTAGCACGACTGTCTGTATGGGTTTTCACGGCCTGCGATTTGAGGTGAGTGTGATATGAGTATTTTGAGACTTAACGCGTGTATGTGTGAGTGCGCACGGGAAAGAACGCATGTTGGGAAATGACTTAACTTTATTTATTTCTGTTTAAAGCCATCTGGGGAGGTGAGCGAATTGTTTAAGGATGGAAAATGGGAATTCTTAAACTATGTTCTGTGGAAGTAATTCATTGGGTTTTGTTAAATGACGCGAGGAAGCGTCAGTGTAATCTTTCCTGTAATTGGTATGCAGGAGGAATGAGTGGCTGTTCGCTTGTGTATGATAGTGACGGGTTGTCGATTATCTATTGCAGGCTACTTACTCACCCACTCACCCACCCACTCGTAGTGGGAGAAATAGTCGCACTGCAGGTGCGTTATTCAGAAGGATGTCAGGCTACAAGGAGTGCGCCACACATGGCCAAACGGAGTTTGAGCCGATAGCAGTTCCAGGAGTGAACTGAATAGTTGCGGTCGGTGTACTGCAGTCTATGTCCAGTCTTGGTTGGGACTGGCTGTCAGGTCGTCATACCTGTCTTTCACTTCGACCTGCCGTCGTCGTGGCAGCCGTGTGCTGCGGGTCTTCGAGTCACTAGTGCATCTACGCTGTGGAGCGGGAGCATCAGGTCTACACTGAGGTCATCGTCTGTCGCGGATGCGACTTATCCCAAGAACCGTCCTGGGAGGAAGCCAGAGTCGAATGTGTCTAGGAAGACACGGGAGAGGAGTGGTGGAGACCTCGTCCTCATGGCCGTCAGGAGTGAGAACCGCAGACCGAAGCAGACGCGCGTGAACATGGATGTTCGCGCAAAGCCTATCTACGAGAGATAGTGTGTGTGTGCTACTCAGAGCAGTACGGAATTTATGTGTGTTCGTAAGGATTCTGTGGACGACTCAGGGTAAGAGCGTTTTCCTTTATTATTCCGTATCCACGGGCTGGTCTAAGAACTCGGACAGTAACTTTGGCTGAAGGCCGCGTAGTATTTCTCGAACCAGATTAATGAGAGAGTAATCGTACAGAAGGGGGTCTAAGGACGCTGCCGTATATTTCGTCTAGAGACGATTTGACTGTGCGAAGGTGTGCCGCGCGAGCCACCTTGGGACTTCGAGGGGGAAGTCGCCATTACTAAGTGGTTGTGAGAGGATGTTGTACTAACTGTCGAGTTGCTTTGCTCTGGTGGAGGCACGAGTGAGTGGAGGTTAAAGTTAAACTGCTGTAAGGGCAGAAAGTCGGAAAGGCCTGTCATTAATCGTACTTACATGTGTCAGTGCCCGCCCAGCCACGATAGCGCGTTGTGATTGGTCGGTGCCCGACGCGTTTCCAAGAAGCCGGAGTGAGGCCACGCCAGCATGAGACGTGTACCTCCACTAGCGTGAGCTTGTGCGAAGAAGAGGAGGGAGAGTGGATTGTTGTTGTTGTCATTGTATTGGGGATCATTTTTGAAGGCCATCTTTTGGGGTTGGGATTTCTTTTGACTTTATTTTTCTTGATTAAACTATTGTGAACCTTATTGCACCCTCAGTGTCTTCATTTGATTTGTTGCTTGCTTTATTGTCTATTTATTTATTTATTTACTAGTTGAAGGAAAGTGACAGCTTGGGTTTTGTATGAAAACCCCTTCCTACTTGTTTGATCATTAACTTTATCGAAGTAATCTCATCGAGTTAGGAATTAAAACGCCACAGATACTATTTACAATAACCCCACCACGGTGAACAGGAGAAGCATGCAAAGAACAAAAAATGGCTGTACCAAACGCTGACGGTAAGGTCTGATGACAGAGACCACCCATGCAATATGCAGGGATTTTCACATTCATTCCCAAAGGCATTCATCAAGACAAACTATTCAATTATTTGAATCGACAAAACTTGACGCCTTCCTGTCTACTGTTGAGTCAAACATCTGAAAGACAGTGCTTCACGTGAATGTTTCATTCGCTGCAATTGCAATCTGTAAATATTTCTGCACAGGCTATTTAGTCTGGGGCCTGGATTTATTCATCATTATCATAAGGTAAAGGTCATCGGGCCACGTGATCAATCCTTTGCCGGCACCTGACGACAAACTCTGTGACTGACAGACCGGATGCGCACTGTCCGGAACCGGCTCCTGGGGAGCACTCCAACCCGATCCTGCCTCACTCACGGCCGCCTGCACGGGTTTCGCGCTGTCGTGTGCCATCACTGCCTTCGCAGCTACCCAGTTTTGCTCCTGGGCGGGGAAAGTCAATGCGAGTTGCGCCCCTTGCTCGGGGAGACAACCCGAGGATCCGACCAGCGTCGGGCCCCGCCATTGCTGGTCGACAGCGGCGGTGTGCAAGCGCCCTGGTCACGTGACTCGAGTCTGTGACGGACACGCGTGCGTCCAGATGCTGCAGACAAACCAGCCGGCCATTCCACTGCCTTGATCGCGCCTTGTGGGCGTGACTGTGGAGATGCGAGTCTGTCTCTTTGAGCGTCGTGTGGGGATGCCTTGCGGAGCACTGCATTCCGTGGAGGGTCATCCTCCTGCCAGGGGGTCTAGTGAGAGTTGTCCTGATCTGGGCTTTGTCAGCACTACATTATTGAATTGAAATGCGTTTGATTTCTGGAATGACGCAGCAATTACATTGCTTGAACACCACTACCAGTACAGAGAAGATCGTGTATGTGTTTCTGTGCGAAAATGCGATTTTGTGAGCAGGAAAGTGGTGTTTGGAAGCCATATTGTTACAAGTGGGAGATTGGTAACTTTCTGCAGTATAAATGGTGCATGAAACAGGCAGATTAAACAAATAAAATGAATTAAACTGAAATTGTTGAAGTAAAACAATCTATGAATTGTAAGATCCTTCATACTTCCCAAATGGTTATACAGGAATTTAGCTCTTCATCTCTTGCTCTGTCGGTCGTAACTTATGGA
This sequence comes from Theodoxus fluviatilis, assembly GCA_034096865.1. Classification (NCBI taxonomy): domain Eukaryota; kingdom Metazoa; phylum Mollusca; class Gastropoda; order Cycloneritida; family Neritidae; genus Theodoxus; species Theodoxus fluviatilis. Next base: position 96,856 of record JAWQFJ010011814.1, read on the forward strand.
GTCCAGAAGCTTGTTTATTGCACGTGACCAGCGGACTAATAAACGGTACGAAGCTGCCACGCGTTTTCATTATAATCATAAAGTTAAGCATTTTTCATATCATATCACCAGATTTTCACGGAGAAATAATGCAAATTTTCGACAAAATACGATTCAGGTTTGTAAGTATTGCATTGGTGTTTCCAGGAATTTCGTTATGACCGAGAATACAATCGATGAGTGTGCTGTGAGCTGTCTGAACACATCGCATGCATCAAATTCAAAGCAAGGTGGTCGCTTGTTTGCAGCAGGCTGGTGCTGTGAGCTGTCTGAACACATCGCATGCATCAAATTCAAAGCAAGGTGGTCGCTTGTTTGCAGCAGGCTGGATTCTGAAGCTGCTTCCTCGGGCAGCATGCCTATCTCGTGCTTCCTCGGGCAGCATGCCTATCTCGTGCTTCCTCGGGCAGCGTGCCTATCTCGTGCTTCCTCGGGCAGCGTGCCTATCTCGTGCTTCCTCGGGCAGCATGCCTATCTCGTGCTTCCTCGGGCAGCGTGCCTATCTCGTGCTTCCTCGGGCAGCGTGCCTATCTCGTGCTTCCTCGGGCAGCGTGCCTATCTCGTGCTTCCTCGGGAAGCGTGCCTATCTCGTGCTTCCTCGGGCAGCGTGCCTATCTCGTGCTTCCTCGGACAGCGTGCCTATCTCGTGCTTCCTCGGGCAGCGTGCCTATCTCGTGCTTCCTCGGGCAGCGTGCCTATCTCGTGCTTCCTCGTGCCTATCTCGTGCTTCCTCGGGCAGCGTGCCTATCTCGTGCTTCCTCGGGCAGCGTGCCTATCTCGTGCTTCCTCGGGCAGCCTGCCTATCTCGTGCTTCCTCGGGCAGCATGCCTATCTCGTGCTTCCTCGGGCAGCGTGCCTATCTCGTGCTTCCTCGGGCAGCGTGCCTATCTCGTGCTTCCTCGGGCAGCATGCCTATCTCGTGCTTCCTCGGGCAGCGTGCCTATCTCGTGCTTCCTCGGGCAGCGTGCCTATCTCGTGCTTCCTCGTGCCTATCTCGTGCTTCCTCGGGCAGCGTGCCTATCTCGTGCTTCCTCGGGCAGCATGCCTATCTCGTGCTTCCTCGGGCAGCGTGCCTATCTCGTGCTTCCTCGGGCAGCGTGCCCATCTCGTGCTTCCTCGGGCAGCGTGCCTATCTCGTGCTTCCTCGGGCAGCATGCCTATCTCGTGCTTCCTCGTGCCTATCTCGCACCGCTTCCTCGGGCAGCGTGCCTATCTCGTGCTTCCTCGGGCAGCGTGCCTATCTCGTGCTTCCCCGGGCAGCGTGCCTATCTCGTGCTTCCTCGGGCAGCATGCCTATCTCGTGCTTCCTCGGGCAGCGTGCCTATCTCGTGCTTCCTCGGGCAGCGTGCCTATCTCATGCTTCCTCGGGCAGTGTGCCTATCTCGTGCTTCCTCGGGCAGCGTGCCTATCTCGTGCTTCCTCGGGCAGCATGCCTATCTCGTGCTTCCTCGGGCAGCGTGCCTATCTCGTGCTTCCTCGGGCAGCGTGCCTATCTCGTGCTTCCTCGGGCAGCGTGCCTATCTCGTGCTTCCTCGGGCAGCGTGCCTATCTCGTGCTTCCTCGGGCAGCGTGCCTATCTCGTGCTTCCTCGGGCAGCGTGCCTATCTCGTGCTTCCTCGTGCCTATCTCGCACTGCTTCCTCGGGCAGTGTGCCTATCTCGTGCTTCCTCGGGCAGCATGCCTATCTCGTGCTTCCTCGGGCAGCATGCCTATCTCGTGCTTCCTCGGGCAGCGTGCCTATCTCGTGCTTCCTCGGGCAGCGTGCCTATCTCGTGCTTCCTCGGGCAGCGTGCCTATCTCGTGCTTCCTCGGGAAGCGTGCCTATCTCGTGCTTCCTCGGGCAGCGTGCCTATCTCGTGCTTCCTCGTGCCTTTCTCGTGCTTCCTCGGGCAGCATGCCTATCTCGTGCTTCCTCGGGCAGCGTGCCTATCTCGTGCTTCCTCGTGCCTATCTCGTGCTTCCTCGGGCAGCGTGCCTATCTCGTGCTTCCTCGTGCCTATCTCGTGCTTCCTCGGGCAGCGTGCCTATCTCGTGCTTCCTCGGGTAGCGTGCCTATCTCGTGCTTCCTCGGGTAGCATGCCTATCTCGTGCTTCCTCGTGCCTATCTCGTGCTTCCTCGTGCCTATCTCGTGCTTCCTCGGGCAGCATGCCTATCTCGTGCTTCCTCGGGCAGCGTGCCTATCTCGTGCTTCCTCGGGCAGCATGCCTATCTCGTGCTTCCTCGTGCCTATCTCGTGCTTCCTCGGGCAGCCTGCCTATCTCGTGCTTCCTCGGGCAGCGTGCCTATCTCGTGCTTCCTCGGGCAGCGTGCCTATCTCGTGCTTCCTCGTGCCTATCTCGTGCTTCCTCGGGCAGCGTGCCTATCTCGTGCTTCCTCGGGCAGCGTGCCTATCTCGTGCTTCCTCGGGCAGCCTGCCTATCTCGTGCTTCCTCGGGCAGCATGCCTATCTCGTGCTTCCTCGGGCAGCGTGCCTATCTCGTGCTTCCTCGGGCAGCGTGCCTATCTCGTGCTTCCTCGGGCAGCATGCCTATCTCGTGCTTCCTCGGGCAGCGTGCCTATCTCGTGCTTCCTCGGGCAGCGTGCCTATCTCGTGCTTCCTCGTGCCTATCTCGTGCTTCCTCGGGCAGCGTGCCTATCTCGTGCTTCCTCGGGCAGCATGCCTATCTCGTGCTTCCTCGGGCAGCGTGCCTATCTCGTGCTTCCTCGGGCAGCGTGCCCATCTCGTGCTTCCTCGGGCAGCGTGCCTATCTCGTGCTTCCTCGGGCAGCATGCCTATCTCGTGCTTCCTCGTGCCTATCTCGCACCGCTTCCTCGGGCAGCGTGCCTATCTCGTGCTTCCTCGGGCAGCGTGCCTATCTCGTGCTTCCCCGGGCAGCGTGCCTATCTCGTGCTTCCTCGGGCAGCATGCCTATCTCGTGCTTCCTCGGGCAGCGTGCCTATCTCGTGCTTCCTCGGGCAGCGTGCCTATCTCATGCTTCCTCGGGCAGTGTGCCTATCTCGTGCTTCCTCGGGCAGCGTGCCTATCTCGTGCTTCCTCGGGCAGCATGCCTATCTCGTGCTTCCTCGGGCAGCGTGCCTATCTCGTGCTTCCTCGGGCAGCGTGCCTATCTCGTGCTTCCTCGGGCAGCGTGCCTATCTCGTGCTTCCTCGGGCAGCGTGCCTATCTCGTGCTTCCTCGGGCAGCGTGCCTATCTCGTGCTTCCTCGGGCAGCGTGCCTATCTCGTGCTTCCTCGTGCCTATCTCGCACTGCTTCCTCGGGCAGTGTGCCTATCTCGTGCTTCCTCGGGCAGCATGCCTATCTCGTGCTTCCTCGGGCAGCATGCCTATCTCGTGCTTCCTCGGGCAGCGTGCCTATCTCGTGCTTCCTCGGGCAGCGTGCCTATCTCGTGCTCCCTCGGGCAGCGTGCCTATCTCGTGCTTCCTCGGGCAGCGTGCCTATCTCGTGCTTCCTCGGGAAGCGTGCCTATCTCGTGCTTCCTCGGGCAGCGTGCCTATCTCGTGCTTCCTCGGGCAGCGTGCCTATCTCGTGCTTCCTCGGGCAGCGTGCCTATCTCGTGCTTCCTCGGGCAGCGTGCCTATCTCGTGCTTCCTCGGGCAGCGTGCCTATCTCGTGCTTCCTCGTGCCTTTCTCGTGCTTCCTCGGGCAGCATGCCTATCTCGTGCTTCCTCGGGCAGCGTGCCTATCTCGTGCTTCCTCGTGCCTATCTCGTGCTTCCTCGGGCAGCGTGCCTATCTCGTGCTTCCTCGTGCCTATCTCGTGCTTCCTCGGGCAGCGTGCCTATCTCGTGCTTCCTCGGGCAGCGTGCCTATCTCGTGCTTCCTCGGGTAGCATGCCTATCTCGTGCTTCCTCGTGCCTATCTCGTGCTTCCTCGTGCCTATCTCGTGCTTCCTCGGGCAGCATGCCTATCTCGTGCTTCCTCGGGCAGCGTGCCTATCTCGTGCTTCCTCGGGCAGCATGCCTATCTCGTGCTTCCTCGTGCCTATCTCGTGCTTCCTCGGACAGCGTGCCTATCTCGTGCTTCCTCGGGCAGCGTGCCTATCTCGTGCTTCCTCGGGCAGCGTGCCTATCTCGTGCTTCCTCGGGCAGCGTGCCTATCTCGTGCTTCCTCGGGCAGCGTGCCTATCTCGTGCTTCCTCGGGCAGCGTGCCTATCTCGTGCTTCCTCGGGCAGCGTGCCTATCTCGTGTTTCCTCGGGCAGCATGCCTATCTCGTGCTTCCTCGGGCAGCGTGCCTATCTCGTGCTTCCTCGGGCAGCGTGCCTATCTCGTGCTTCCGTGGGCAGCGTGCCTATCTCGCACTGCTTCTCCCACGCAGGAGCAAAACCGGGTACCTGTGAGGGAAATGTTGCGCAATGTAATACAGCACAGGCTGCGTGCAGTTCTTGGTGCGGCCTCGGGCCAGCAACGGCTTGGACTTCTCTGTGGGGAGAGCTGCTACTGGACTCCGAGGCGCTTAGAGGCTGCCTGTCACTGTGTTTGTCATCAGGCGCCGGTAAGAAGAGCTCAAGCGTCCCAGTGATCAGAGGATAAAGTGCAAAGCGTTTCGAGGCCCGGCTGTGGATGATGAGCTTGCTATGTAAAACAATGCCTGAACCCTTTTTCTAAGCTCCTTTGAAGTAAAGCACCAGTGTCTGCAGCATGCCGAGCTTACCTCACTTTCCCTCAAAGCACCAAAGTCTGCAGCATGCCGGGCTTGTCTCACTTTCCCTCAATCAAGCAGCTCAGGTGACACGAGCTTGCGGCAGTAGTTACACGAGACATCTTTTTCTTGTAGCGATGGTGTCATGTGTGTAGCATTCTGGCAAGCATGGGGCGCGTTTGTTTGACCAAAGATCTCAAGAGAATCGCGAGGTCTAGGCGTTTCCTACGTTCCTCGCTCATAAGGACGCACTCGCCGTGAAGGCGGGAGGCCGAGGGAGGTCCGGAGCTCCCTCGATGCTTCCCGCTGCAGTGACCCGTACGAGCCAAAATGGCGGAGACAGTGTGAGTTGGACTAGTGTTCGGAGAGAACAGTGCCTGTAATGTGCTTCTCAGGGTTCGAGAATGGAAAAGTGTACGCACACGGAAGTATTTGCTGTTCGAGTGTTCATTTGTATATTTAGAGGAGTAGGTGTGTTGGCTATTTTTGGACATACACTGCCAAAAAAATGTATCGCTTACAAACACGCAACACCGTATACGTAAGCTCTATGAATGATGTCCCTTGAATTGATCGAAATGAATCAAGGCCTAACACATTCTGAACACAGAGATCATAGTATCTCTGACACAGGTTGGTCACGTGACTTTGGCTCCACATTCCAATGATTTTACCAATCAAAATTCAACATGATCAAAAGACCATTGAGAGTAAAAAGAGACGATTCTATTTCTGTCCAATTATTTATCGCGATAGATAAACACAAATGTGGTGTTCTAATAAAACTAATCTATGAGATTTTCAGGAAATCATTTGAGAACTACTTTTAGCGCGAACGTCGTCAAAAGGTTGCAAACTGCCTTGAGCACGTGCGATTGTGTATAGTAATTCACGCAATCTTTGGACCTACTATAAACGCAGCGAAAAGAATTCCTATGGCTCCGGTCTGGTTTCGTGAATCTATGGTTATACTCTCGCAAGTAAATGCTTTCTGGCCGGAACCTGTGGTCTAACTGCCTTCACACTGTTTGACGAGCTCTACTTCGATCATTCGTGTATCTACTGATGGAGTCAGTAAGCGATTTAACCTACATTCCGTCTGTGTCTGTGTTGTGTTGTGTTGTGTCTAGTGGAAGTTTCTTCTGTAGGAATCCGTCCGATTCCGAAGTTCGATATTATCGGATAACTCAGAAGCAGTTTTTCTTAGTTTAATCCTTCTAAGCATACATTAAATTAATGATTCCTCATTAGCAATAGCACTCAGCGGGTTTCTCACTTTCTGTGTGTATCGGTCGAAAAGATTATGCAGACGGGATAGGTTGCCTTACTCGCTAAATGAAGTATAACTATTGCTGTTGTATTCAAAGTCCTTATACTTAGTAGAGTTCACAATATTACACTCTTGTGATTCGAATTTTACCGCATACAAGTTTTACATTTATGGGAAATCGATGTTTAGAAAATGAATTGACGAAAAACATGGCTGCCAGTATCGAGTGTATCACAACAAGCGGAGGAATACACTGACGATGTGATATGCCATTCAGCGTGGCTGAGACTTTGTGTTCAGAACGGTGGTATGCATGTTATGGAAGAATTAAGGCTATCACGTGACCAACCTGTTGCTGAGACTATATCCACTAGTCTCAGCCACGCTGAATGGGCCTAACATTTTCGACAAAATTGTCTACAGTTGAACGCGGGTTGCTTTTTTCCGTTGAAAAAGTCCCGTGCCATTCGATATTACACAATGGTGTGTTCTATCCAGTGAAAAACTGATGTGACATCTGTGTCGTCAGTTATTTCGTCTATCGGGAACTTCTTCACCGACCCTGGCGCCGGGACGCAGCCATGTTCTTCCACCTTGCTAGATGAGTGGTCGTTTTTCATGCTGTAGGAGCGCCTCACTCGCCCTCGACTAGCTATTCAGGGAGAATCTCGAGATTTTGGGCCTAACAGTAACAAACGCGCCCATGGGTGAGCAAAGAATGTAGAGAGTTTTGATAGGCCATGGGTAGGCAAAGAATGTAGAGAGTTTTGATAGGACGACGAGGGATCTGCCACAAAAACTCGACCATCTTGTTCGCTGTGCACTCCACAGCCCCTTCAGTGCGGACTGGGGCTGGTGCTGCACATCTTGTTCGCTGTGCACTCCACAGCCCCTTCAGTGCGGACTGGGGTTGGTGCTGCATAGGGTTTGAGTCGTTGCCGCAGAATGAGATCTGAGAGAAACATCACAACATGTATGTATATGCATGTACACACACACACACACACACATCTCTGTCTCTGACTCTCTCTCTCTCTCTCTCTCTCTCTCTCTCTCTCTCTCTCTCTCTCTCTCTCTCTCTCCTCTGCTTCCTCAGTTTTGAGCAGCTAGCTGATTAAAACGTCTCGTTTCTTTTTCCTTTGAACTCGCAACTTGGTCTGTAAAAATATTTAAAAGTGGAAGCCAATACTTAAATGAGCAGTTCAAAGCATCAAGTAGGAACAAAAATTTATTATCAACATCACATCATCGTACACTTGTTAATGGCAACAGTAAGATGTAATACTACTCTAAAACAGGGTCTAAAATAACAGAAGAGATCTGCCCTGCCAAACAGACGAGTGAATGAGCGATACCCCAAACTCGCCTTCAGTAGTATTCTTTCTATTGGGCCATTTCCAGTGTTCAGATTGCCTCGTAGCGTTCTCGAGCATACAGCCAGACGAGTGGTACTAGAATGACAACTTTCTTCGACAAAATTATCATGACCTCGGAAGCCGTAATGCAACAGAAGGACATTACTAGACAAGAATGAGCGCACGGCAACGGATGTTCAGAATGTAAATCATTCTGTCTCAAACTGACCCTGGGACATAAGGCTATCGGGTCATCCTTCCAACAGCCTAGCACTGCTTCACAGGGAAGCTCATTGCTAGCTGCATTTCCCCTCGCTCTGACCAATGTGATGCTTCGGCAGTCAGAGAGCCGGCCCTACAAAAAGTCACATGAATTCTGTTTTTTATCAAAGACACAACAGTCATATGAATAAATTCTCCCCAAAATGGATATTGATATCCGTATTCAAATGATGACAACTTCACTTCCAGAGAGCGCGTTTGTGGGTATTTTTTGGGAGGAGCTACCGGACACGGGTTCATTTTTGATATAAAAACCAACAGTTTTCCTCTACTGTTCTAAAAATGAGATCAAAATATACAGCATTGTTTGATTGAAAAACTTTTAACCCACACACGTTTGAAAAGCACTCAAACGCACCAAAATGGCCAAAAAGTATTTGTAAAAACGTCTCACACCAAACACAATACAATGTTGACAACACTGAACAAAAACGTGCATGAGGTTGTCCACATAAGCACGAATTACTTCAAACCTCTATAAATGTGCACACAGACAAAATGAACAGACAGGCTACTGCCTCTGTTGTCCCCCAATCCCACTTCTGTAACTTAAAACAGGAGTAAATGAGTTTGTGGACTTTGGCTCGTGAACTATTGGTCCAATGCGTTGAGGTACATATACATTTGAGTGTCTCCTATATATCTTATGAAAGTTAATTGTGCTGTTGCAGTGGTTTCTTTGGCGTTTCTGTACTCCTACGTGCACGCCTTCCTGAATGTAAAACACTGCTAATGTGGAATATTATTTTGTCTGTCGGTAGAGGCATTTGGTAAACATCTCAACATCTGCTTGTGTGGTGGACGCCTCAGGAATAATCCTCGGGTGACAAAATGTGACTTGGCCAAGACCAGGCATTACTCTAAGACGAACTAATAAGGAATGTCAGAAGTACATTTTTCTGTGCTGCGCTGCTAGTAGTAGTAGTAGTAGTAGTAGTAGTAGTAGTAGTAGTATAGTAGTAGTTGTGGCATAGTAGTAGTTGTGGCATAGTAGTAGTTGTGGTATAGTAGTAGTTGTGGCATAGTAGTAGTTGTGGTATAGTAGTAGTTGTGGCATAGTAGTAGTTGTGGTATAGTAGTAGTTGTGGTATAGTAGTAGTTGTGGTATAGTAGTAGTGTCATCAGTTGTCGTCGTCGTCGCCGTCGCAGTAGTAGTAGTAGTAAAGTAGTTGTAGCAGTAGCAGTAGCAGTTGAAGTAGTAGTAAAGTAGTTGTAGTAGTATCTGTAGTAGTAGTATAGTAGTAGTTGTGGTATAGTAGTAGTTGTGGTATAGTAGTAGTGTCATCAGTTGTCGTCGTTGTCGCCGTCGCAGTAGTAGTAGTAGTAAAGTAGTTGTAGCAGTAGCAGTAGTAGTTGAAGTAGTAGTAGCAGTAGCAGTAGTAGCAGTAGCAGTAGTAGTTGAAGTAGTAATAGCAGTAGCAGTAGTAGCAGCAGCAGAGACAGCAGCAGTTGTCAAACGCGTCATGTTTTATTTCGAGTAAACTTACTAAACGCATTCTGTAACGTCCCAGACACACTGCGACGAACAGTGTGCAGACTGAATGAAAGCAGAACAACGAAACTCAATTTCAGCTCATCTGCAAGCCGATGACCACAGTGTTGCAGGACCCTCGCCTGGTGACCTTGCACGCAACACAGCACCAGGTGGTGGACTGGGCAGGCCACAGTGTCCTCAGTGGCTTACACCAAGGCCATTCCATGGCTGACCTTGACCTGTGACAGGCAGCGCTGCCAGCAAAGAGACTCCATGAGACTCGGCCTAGCTGCTTCCGCAGTTCAGAGTTTCAGCCATTCGCTCTATTCTTTCACGGACATCTTTACAACAAAAAGTAAACACTACACGCACGTAAACACTACACGCACGTAAACACTACACGCACGTAAACACTACACACACGAAAATTGCCCAGAACGAGTAATTCACAAAGGACGCCCGTGGTTTCCGAGAATAACCGGGACAAGAGGAAACACGCAATGCACAAAGGAATCAAACGTGATGTGTACTGAGTTCTACAGTCTTCTCTCCCTGATAAAAATCAATTCAAATTAGAAAACTGATCATAAACTACCGTTTTGTAAACTTACTGTTTAGCCTCGGTATGTCATCGTTCATTTTTTGTTGAGACTCTGTGACTCCAGCTATTGATGATAATGTATATAATTATTATCACTCTAAAAGCACAAACAAATGGAACTTCATCGTTGCCTGTTGACCGTCAAATTCTAATTGATATTCAGTGGAATTATTCACTTCATGACATAAAATACGCAGTTAATCTTATTATGCAAAAATTAATGACTAATGTTCCAAAGTCACATACATATTGCAAGGAAATGCACAAGCAAATTGTTGTGTCTAGTTTACAAATACTTCTCTTCGAAAGAAAGGTTTGCTGGTACACGACAAACCCTCGGTAAAAGATTCCTAAATATTAGATTGAACTACACATTGCATGATGTTAGACAATGAAACAACAATGGTGATAACGATGATGCTCTCCAGGTGTTGTTAATGCACGTGTGAGGAGCGAACGCGTCTTTTCAGGGATGACGTCACAAATTGCCATTTAGAGTGTAAACAATACAAATTTCCCTGCTGGGAACAGAAGTGCAAGATGAACGATCGATTGATGAACACGGTCATCCTCGCACCGTCCAGGTGAAGGTAGTTTACAAGGGACACATGCTAATCAAAGGCAAATAACATGGAGCATGGACCTTGGGAAAGCTTACAGATGAATATACGAATAGACCGGTTGTTCGAGGAAGAAATACTCCTTTCGTTCCTCTGTAGTCTAGAGAACACGCGTCATGAACAGCCACACGTACACAGAAAACCAGGCTCTCCGTAGACGCGATGCGGGTAGTCACACAAACTGTCAAAGAGCCACAAAGTGTGTGGCATGCATTCCGACCTGAGTTAAAGTTTCCTCGCCAGAAAACTTGTGTGGTTCACATGAGTTAACATAACCAAAACTTGCATAATGACGGCCAGTAATCGAAACTCAGTCAATGATACACAAACAGACGGAGTCATAAACCGATTGATCATTCAAAGAGTGCACAATACGGAAGGCAGTCATAGATGACGTGAAAATCACAAAACTAATGAAGACGTGGTCCAAGAACGCTCCACAAAAATCATGCTACATATTATGGATCTCTGCAGGCGGAAAGATGTTCACGAAGAATTCAGCTCCATTGAATTTCTGTGTAGTCCGGACCGGTGATGCCAAAGATTCGCTCATTTCTTATCCGTTCAGCGAAGGCGTTTTCCTTTTCTTGGGGTAAAACTTCATCGCCCCGGTGAAAACTAAAACCAACATCACGATAATGATTCTCTTCATTGTCATTCTATCACCTCCGTGTGTCATTTCGCTCTCGCTCTCTCGAGAATAATTTTAGCGTCACCTATGGACTTCGCCCTCGGCTGCAGTCCAGAGTAATAGATATCACAGAAACGGAGATAAACCAACACTAGCGGGCCAGAAGAAAGCACGCGCTGAGCAGGTGCGGCTACAGCGGGCGGGCACTCGCTGTTCGGTTGTTTTTAGCAGGTCAGACAACAGAGACCTAGAGAAAGTTATGCAACCACACCATCAAATTGACGACATGCATTAATAGAATAAAAAATACACTCATGCAAATATTTTGGCCTCAATACTCACATTTTGTATACAGTAATAGTAGCTTGTTATGGTATTATAGTAATTAGTAAGGTATATCAAAGTGATTCGCACGGTAAAGAACATAACTACGAAGCAACATGCAGACAGTTGGTTAACCACCTCGTGGACATGTGGGACTGCTTACCCTTGCTGTAGATTCTAACTATCATTGAATGTCAAGGTTCACTTTGGGAAAGTGTTAATGCAATGCCCTCAAAGCTGACTTTAATGCACTAGTAGATGTATTTTCTTCATTATAAGTTTGCCCTTCGAAAAAGTTTGTCTTTGATTACTTGGAATGAGCATTATTATCTATTGTCAACAGAGGGATGGTTTAAATCGTACCCCCCAAAAAAGTTATCGTTTCTCCTCGGATACAGGAATACGGTGGAATGGAAGAGTTGACTGTGGTAGAATCATTCATTCATCAGACCAACTGTCTTCATCTTGCATAGTCATTAGAGTAAAAATGGCTATATGAATTATGCACACGAAGCACAGTTTGAGCACACAAATGGAATTCATGAGCATGCACATGAAAATGCTTAGACTCCACACATTTATATTCATGATATAATGGGGTAATTGGTGGATTTTTGCATCTCCTCTGATGATGAACGACGGCGATGATAGTTGTAAACATACTGAAGGAAACGGGCGTGCACTGAACCACAGCAGGCTTCCACTGCGAGTCTTCGCTTCAATCTGATAACATCTTCAGACACCCCAGCATTTACATGCAGCGAATCAATCAATGACCGATCATAAAAAATGCATGGAGACTTTCATGCCCTGGCATCTCGTCAACGACTCGTTGCTCAGATTCCCTCCCATATGGAATCCATGGCTTCTAAGCGGAAATCAAGTGCAATGAAGCTTGCTCTGGTTCAGTGTATTAACTGGAATTTCTGGGTTTGCACGTGTGCAGGAGCCTATGACATAATCATGCCTTGTGGGTGGCTATGGAATGTTTTTCGTTTCGTTTTGTCAAAGACACAAGTTGCTATTTTCATCTTTATTTTTAAAATGGCAGTTTGAACTATGAATTGTGTGTATGAAAACGTTGTATATTACAACTGTCGTCGACGACACGACAGACACTGATGTGAGCCAATGAAAATCGACCCTAGGTCAGGAGGCGTCGGACACGTGAAAACTAAGGGATTCGACAGTTGTTGTTCCATTCTCCATTGATAAGGACGTTGCATATCGCTGATCACCGTGAGATGATGCAAACTACACGTAAAAATGAATCAAGGCAATCTACACACATAGTCATGAGGTTTGATGGCGTGATATAGTGAAACCTTTCAATGACGAGAGATACACCGCGCAGGCTCTGTGATGTTTTTCGGAAGACAATGAAACGATGTCATGATGATATGATGATGAAATTCTCTACCTAATGTAATGACGACTGTGACGGATGAACGTGAAGGCGAGGTACAAGGAAGCTATAGATCAGTAAGCGAGGAGCTCGCAGGAGCGGGAGCAAGCTGGTGTCTCATGCACAAAGACCAACGAAGCACAGCAGAGGGGAATGCGGACTATCTCCGATTCCCTCATCCTAAAAGCATGAGTAATACTGATACGGCTGCGAGGCAGCAGAAGCGATGGCAATGACCTGTGGGAGCAATTCACATTGCTACACAAACATGACACATTTGTCAAATACGTGAAATCACTATTAAATATCTTTCTCAGACATGAGATCATTCCAACCAATCCAGTATAGACAGCACTGTTGAATTCTTGGTACCTACTTTGTCCCTGGATGGCCATTACTGAAAGACTTCCATCTTTCCTATTCACCCATTAATAACTCGCGTGATTGCGACAAGTCGACAGACGTTGTGCACCAAACATAATTACAAGCAGAGACGAGTTATCCCTGTTTCTGTCAGCAACTAAACAGCTGAGTTAAGTCAATAAATGGCCTAAACTATGACCGACTTGACGCCTCAAAGGAACCATTCAACCAATGCAAATTTGTGACGCGAGTGAAATACATATAGTCTTGAATGAGTGGAACGCTATGATACTCCTCTTGAGTTGTAAATGTCTGATGGAAGGCAATGTAATTTCAATGCACAGCCTGGAGCCGTGGTTGCAGAGGCAGCAAGCAGAAACGATCTTGACTCTCTAAATGTCGACTTTTTCTAAGCTACATGTCATTACATTTCTGAAATATAACCACCATTATCGAATGGTCAGCGGCAACGAGAAATGAGTAGACAATTTCCACCAAAAAAAAATCAAGAACGATGTGTATTTGACTCCGGTCATTAATACTTGCGGAAAAGCAGCAACAGCAAATAATGCGATGCTTCCCTCCAAGTGTGCCTCAGGGCCAAACTCGTTTCCACTATAAACCAGAATGCAGAGCATGCAGTGAGCGAAAAAAACAGGGCGCGTAGAAAATGGAGCACAGTTACGATGATGATCATGATAATGATGAGGACAAGGACTGAGAACACGTATAGACCTAAATCACCCAGACGAATGGTTGCGTGCGCAGGAGGCACGCACAGCAAGTCACCACCCAGCATGATCCAGGAAGGAACGACTCTACGATACTTTGTGCTAAAAGTTCAAATGATGCAAGGATACACCATCTCTAATTTAGACATATGGCACAATTCCAATGATGTCTTACTGAACTCCCTGATGAAAAACTCCAATCATCGCACGCAATCGTGCGGTGACTTTTGAAAGACTTCCTTCTGTACAGGTGGCACAATACTTTGATAAACATTTAACAGTTTTCTCCTTACACCAACAATAATGTGATGTGATGTACTGCATCTCCTCATTGGGTTATCTAGTAGTATCTCTCTACACGTGTACCCGTTTAGAAATCCCAAATGAGAATGCTGTATGCGAGTAGGTGTAACCCTATCATACAAGCTAGGAATGATTGTAGTACCTTCTTGACAAGAGGGGGCCAAGCCCATTCCTAAAGTTATTCTAAGTGCATATAATTTCCTCTTTCTCTCCCTCTCTCTTATGCAAGCAAATATTCACTGTACATTTCTTTCTTTCTCACAAAAATAATAAGCAACAACAATTTTAGCGAAACTTTCAATCTCGTGCAAACACTGAAGGCCATGATGTCACGGAAATACATCCCACGGTCCTTTGGCTTTCTAGACAAGTCCCTTTCTCTCCGAATCAGTGCAGCTTCACACAGTCAGGTCTTTGCTTTCGAGCATGTTTCTTTTGGCTAACTGTCTCCTTTACGTCTTTCTTTAAAGCCACAATGTTCGTAGTGCCCAACTCACCACTTGCTAAATAGTGTCAGTAGTCATGCCGCTCAGAAAACAGTCCTTCCACGTGCTGAATCCGAATGTCAAATATCGTGGACTGTTTCAGACGTTGGAACCTTCGTCATTGTTCGTCAAACGGGCAGTCTGAAAACTACTGTGATCCCACATGTTTATCTTTCTCTTATATTATGCTTATACAGCTAATTCCATTTTCTCGTGGTGCACATTGTTACACAAAAGCGTTCTTTCTGCAAAACAATTCTGCTGGCACAAGTTCATAACCCGGTGGCACTGTAGCAGTTTATGACATGCTTCATGCTTAGCCAAAGTTTCGCGACGGAGTCCGACACGGTTCACCTTAAACGGGAGACACTCCAGTGACAGTTCGTAGAAAATGGTCCTTTTCCTTAGAGATGTATGTAGCAGCTTGAGTGGCGTTTGGTTTTGTGTGGTAGAGGTCTCTTCAACTGCAAAGAACCATGGACATTGTGAGTTCTTCTCGCACAACTCTGCAGCTTGTGACACTGCTCCCTCCGTGTCGGCACAGCCTGGCTTCAGACATTAGCAAGCGCTCTGCTGTGATACATGTGACAAATGGACTGAACAAAAGAAGACACCGACTTGCACACATGGGAAATGTCGTTCTATGATCATGAAGATGAAGTTGATGATTGCTTGGTTTGACAATGATACGGGTAAGAAAAGTACCCATAGTGATGAATGACAGTGAATGAATGAATGAGGGAGTGAATAAATGAATGAATGAATGCTAGACAGACAGATGAATAGGATGATACACGATGAATGATGAACAATGAGCACAGAGTTACGTGATGGATACGAAATGGCGGGAAGGATATTTCTGGACTTCCGGTCGGATATTGTTTTAGTTCTCTCTCTTTCTTTCTTTTGTCCTCTGCGCGGACCACCAACCCACGTGACTCCGCCTACCGTATAACGGAAGACAGGACGAGCCGCAAGCAAGCGAACGAATCATACAGGAGAAGACAACCCGAACAGGACACAGAGAAGGACGTATAGGAGTAGTGCTTGAGATGGAGCACTGTCAAGAACAAAGCAGTCCACGACAATAACCAACCATCAACACCCACAGTCAAGACACTTCTGCACAGACATCTACTCTCTAGTGAGGGCCGAGGCCGGGGCCCAACCACGCAGCAGCCCGCTGACGTCACGGCAATCCCGTGACGGCGGCGTGACGTCAGGGCCTGACAGCGTCAGGGCGAAGGCGAGGCGCGGCAGTCGTGGCAGTGGCGGGTGAGGACGTCAGTCAGTTGGTCCACCTCCTTGTTCAGGTCCTCTATCTCGTCCCGGAGGTTGGTGTTCATGGACTCCAGGCGACGGTATTCCTGCAGGTGGAGAGGAGAGAATGCGTGCACAGTATGTGATATCTCCATCTCAGACTGCTGTACACTCGGAAAAGCTCATGTTTTACTCTCTCTCTCTCTCTCTCTCTCTCTCTCTCTCTCTCTCTCTCTCTCTCTCTCTGGCGATTCGCAAAGAAAGAAGTTTTCCATCGTTATGGCAACCAAGCAAACATTTCAACCCACGTTTCTACACCTGATTTGCACGTAATGCATTTGGAGCTAGGCGAAGTGTAATCGCATCATTTCAACATAGGCGAGCTTCTGGGAACATATCAAGTTGTTTAGAGAACGTAGATTCTTGATGTGAATGCCTAACCATGGCTAAAATACTTACATGAAAATGCAAATAAGTTCGAAGCAAAATTGGCAATGTCCTTGACCTTGCTGCCCAATATTGCCACTTTATCAAGAATGACATTTTTCATTGAACTCCATGCTTTAACCAGAATATTCACATAAAGAACCAAAATAACCGTCAGGACCATCACATATCTATTCGTACAACAAGGTAATGACTGCAAACTTCAAAATTTAAACTAATGCAAACAAATGTAAACTGGCATCAGCTCAAACAGTTTACACAGGCAAACACGGATTAAAATACGACTCCATTAGGCGTCTTGCGCAATCCGAGTCGGAGGGAAGAATCTATGTGGGGACGCTGCCTGCGTGTTGCTAGGAAGGCGCGAGGAAGGAAACGCAACTCCGGCTCGGAGGGAAGAATCTATGTGGGACGCTGCCTGCGTGTTGCTAGGAAGGCGCGAGGAAGGAAACGCAACTCCGGCTCGGCCCTGGCACCTTCTGTTCGATCTGGTTCCTCCAGCCACGGCACATCAGCAGCAAGTGTCCCAGAGGCGAGGTCTATGGCGTGTGTTCCCCTGGACTGAAGCCAGGTTCCCTCCCCACGACAAGGTCTTCCTGTCAGGAAGCGTGAACAAGGGAGGACCCGGATGCTAAGTGTATTACTGTGAATACAATTCTGCTGGGAAAAGTGGGCTGGCAGCCTTGAGTCTCTCTCTCTCTCTCTCTCTCTCTCTCTCTCTCTCTCTCTCTCTCTCTCTCTCTCTCTCTCTCTCTCTCTCTCTCTCTCTCTCTCTCTCTCTCTCTCTCTCTCTCTCTCTCTCTCTCTCTCTCTCTCTCTCTCTCTCTCTCTCTCTCTCTCTCTCTCTCTGTGTTCTCCGCTTTTTCTCTCTCTTACCCCCTCCTCTCTCTCTTTATCATCCGCCCATTAGCAAGACTCTGAAATTAAATGTCTGCGTTGTCATACCATCATTTTTCATCGCAGTAATCTGCCTTCCCCCTGTAATTATGATGGAATGACTCGCACGTCAGAATCGGCACTCTCGCTCTCAAATCGCCAGTGGTTCGCCTTGATCATGTTCAGGTAACATTTATGTAAAGCATATATTTATCATGAACAGTGCATCTTTCTACAGTTCAACGCAGAACCTGAACTGGTCTCCATGATAGTAAGCCTGCTGTCATGCCTTCGTGAGCAGTCTTGCAGCGTTGCTGCTTTGAAGACATGATGATGCTGATGCTGTCTTACGACCTATCAGCCTGTGTAGGCTATGTGAGGCCATCAATCACGAGCGTCACTGGAGTTGGTCAGGCAGGACAAGTGGCGAGCTCCCTGTTTATTCGCCTTTGATAAACCGCGTGAGAAGAAGCGGTTGGTGCGTTCTATAAATACCCAACCCCCACCCCACCCCCACCCCACACCCCACCCCTCGTACACAGGGGCTTTGATGACAGAAACGACGATACTTGTATTGAGTTTGAAGTTTCCACAATCGATACATTGCCCTCCTTCACTTCCAGACGTCCTACTTATTTTGAATGGTCGTCCTGTGGTCTCGTATGAAGAAATACGGCACATTGCTGCAGGAATGAATAAGGTAGAAAAAAATGATGTGGGTGGGGTACAAGGGGAAGGGGAAGGGGGGAGAGGAAGGGAAGGAGGTTGCAGCGAGGGGGGAGCGGACGAAGGGAAAGAAGGTAAATGAGAATGGGGGCAGGGGTGGGGGAGTCACTGGGTGGGGGTTAGGAGGTTGGATATTGGGGGATGGGGGTGGAATGAGGGGGAGCAGGGGGGGGTGGGGTGGAGGTCAGTGCAGTGTAGATACGAGGATGGAGAAGGAATTGCTAATGGTGCGGGCAGGTGTTGGCTGCCATGGCGGTGGTGGTGACTGCGGGCAGGTGTTGGCTGCCATGGCGGTGGTGGTGACTGCGGCC
>JAWQFJ010011814.1:120000-132500 GCA_034096865.1 Theodoxus fluviatilis
GCCGAGGAAGATAACAACATTTTGCTTGACTGCCGAGGAAGATAGCAACATTTTGCTTGACTGCCGAGGAAGATAGCAACATTTTGCTTGACTGCCGAGGAAGATAGCAACATTTTGCTTGACTGCCGAGGAAGATAACAACATTTTGCTTGACTGCCGAGGAAGATAACAACATTTTGCTTGACTGCCGAGGAAGATAGCAACATTTTGCTTGACTGCCGAGGAAGATAGCAACATTTTGCTTGACTGCCGAGGAAGATACATTTTGCTTGACTGCCGAGGAAGATAACATTTTGCTTGACTGCCGAGGAAGATAACAACATTTTGCTTGACTGCCAAGGAAGATAACAACATTTTGCTTGACTGCCGAGGAAGATAACAACATTTTGCTTGACTGCCGAGGAAGATAACATTTTGCTTGACTGCCGAGGAAGATAACAACATTTTGCTTGACTGCCGAGGAAGATAACAACATTTTGCTTGACTGCCGAGGAAGATAGCAACATTTTGCTTGACTGCCGAGGAAGATAACAGCATTTTGCTTGACTGCCGAGGAAGATAACAACATTTTGCTTGACTGCCGAGGAAGATAGCAACATTTTGCTTGACTGCCGAGGAAGATAACAACATTTTGCTTGACTGCCGAGGAAGATAGCAACATTTTGCTTGACTGCCGAGGAAGATAGCAACATTTTGCTTGACTGCCGAGGAAGATAACAACATTTTGCTTGACTGCCGAGGAAGATAACAACATTTTGCTTGACTGCCGAGGACGATAGCAACATTTTGCTTGACTGCCGAGGAAGATAGCAACATTTTGCTTGACTGCCGAGGAAGATAACAACATTTTGCTTGACTGCCGAGGAAGATAGCAACATTTTGCTTGACTGCCGAGGAAGATAACAACATTTTGCTTGACTGCCGAGGAAGATAGCAACATTTTGCTTGACTGCCGAGGAAGATAGCAACATTTTGCTTGACTGCCGAGGAAGATAGCAACATTTTGCTTGACTGCCGAGGAAGATAACAACATTTTGCTTGACTGCCGAGGAAGATAGCAACATTTTGCTTGACTGCCGAGGAAGATAGCAACATTTTGCTTGACTGCCGAGGAAGATAGCAACATTTTGCTTGACTGCCGAGGAAGATAACATTTTGCTTGACTGCCGAGGAAGATAACAACATTTTGCTTGACTGCCGAGGAAGATAACAACATTTTGCTTGACTGCCGAGGAAGATAACAACATTTTGCTTGACTGCCGAGGAAGATAACATTTTGCTTGACTGCCGAGGAAGATAACATTTTGCTTGACTGCCGAGGAAGATAACATTTTACTTGACTGCCGAGGAAGATAGCAACATTTTGCTTGACTGCCGAGGAAGATAACATTTTGCTTGACTGCCGAGGAAGATAGCAACATTTTGCTTGACTGCCGAGGAAGATAACAACATTTTGCTTGACTGCCGAGGAAGATAACATTTTGCTTGACTGCCGAGGAAGATAACAACATTTTGCTTGACTGCCGAGGAAGATAACAACATTTTGCTTGACTGCCGAGGAAGATAGCAACATTTTGCTTGACTGCCGAGGAAGATAACATTTTGCTTGACTGCCGAGGAAGATAACATTTTGCTTGACTGCCGAGGAAGATAACAACATTTTGCTTGACTGCCGAGGAAGATAACAACATTTTGCTTGACTGCCGAGGAAGATAGCAACATTTTGCTTGACTGCCGAGGAAGATAACATTTTGCTTGACTGCCGAGGAAGATAACATTTTGCTTGACTGCCGAGGAAGATAACAACATTTTGCTTGACTGCCGAGGAAGATAACAACATTTTGCTTGACTGCCGAGGAAGATAGCAACATTTTGCTTGACTGCCGAGGAAGATAACATTTTGCTTGACTGCCGAGGAAGATAACAACATTTTGCTTGACTGCCGAGGAAGATAGCAACATTTTGCTTGACTGCCGAGGAAGATAACATTTTGCTTGACTGCCGAGGAAGATAGCAACATTTTGCTTGACTGCCGAGGACGATAACATTTTGCTTGACTGCCGAGGAAGATAACATTTTGCTTGACTGCCGAGGAAGATAGCAACATTTTGCTTGACTGCCGAGGAAGATAACAACATTTTGCTTGACTGCCGAGGAAGATAGCAACATTTTGCTTGACTGCCGAGGAAGATAACATTTTGCTTGACTGCCTAGGAAGATAACAACATTTTGCTTGACTGCCGAGGAAGATAACAACATTTTGCTGGACTGCCGAGGAAGATAGCAACATTTTGCTTGACTTAACATGTGTAGGCTCTTCATATTTGAGCTTTAATTCTAAGGTGTAATAAGCTAAGCGAGTGATACGCCATCGGCACGGCAGATAAATCTATAATATTCAGCAAAACTTGAGCGGCAGGACGTAAAACGGAAAACGTAGCCATTACGTAGGCATGTTCGATGCCAGCTTTTTTTAACGCTTAGCTCTCATAGCCCCTTACAGCCCTGGACGTTATTTTTGACATGACGCAGCCCTGGACATTTTTTGAAACAAAGCTTGGTTTTATACCTACGCTCTTTGAATGGCTGTATCTTCCTTCCTACTGCATCAAATCTTTCACTTTTGTTTTAAAGGAGAGGTCTGTGATGGTCTTATGCAACAACAAAAAAGATACGCTTATTGCCTCTACAATAATTCTATTTAAGTATAGAAACAAGCAAAATTGTGCAAACATTTGGCATGGACCTATGTTGATACATTTTTTCCTCGTCAAAGTTGAATAGAATACTATACTGACACAAAAATAAATGTAGAAAACAAGAGAAAAGCTTGAGACTTGCCAAGGTGGGTAAACATCCAGCAGAAAAAGCGAGAAAATCCTTACATCATACAGCAAAAATCTAACGTTTTCCCATCCAAAGGCTTTCATTGTTCACCTGCTCTTCATCTGTTCTGGACAAAAATTGGAGTCATGCTGACTCTTCAAAGATGAATAAAATACAATATTGACACATAAATAAATATAGAAAACAAGAAAACAAGGTAAATATCCAGAAGAAAAAGGAAAATCCTATCATCATGCTGCATTAGACGACCACGTCCACGCCTTGAACTCTCGACCGTCATCATCGACATCGTGAGGATAATCTTAGTCCGACTCAGTACAGTTGCGGTGCTTGATTCCCTCAAAAACATCCGAAAAGTGTCTCGAGGATGTGCTAGGCCCTGCTATAGTTTCGTCTGACATCCTCACTGTAAACATCAATCAAAACGCGACGAAAATCGGATACAGAACAATGTAAGCACAGTCGATCTAAATGCGCTGCAGCGTGTACGTAGGCTGGACGCTCATCTGTCACGTGACCAAAGGGCGTTTATCTGCTCGTTACCATTGAAGAGTTATAAGCCAGTTAATTCCCCTTTGACCACAGGCCGCACAAATGCGCCTTCAGGGCTGTGCTAGGCAGTCGTCGAAATGCACCTCTCGGGCTCGCTAAGGGAGTGGACTATCTTTTTGATGTGCAGAGGTTACAGTCGTATCATCGCTTTTCGAATGAAGTCAGTGGTTACTACACGGGTTATATGACAGAGCCAAAAGCACTTTGAAAGCACAGAAATATGTCTGCTCGTTGGTGTTCCCCGCATTGCATTATTTGGTGCCTTAATAATTGCCATGTGAGAAAGTCGAATTGGGTCCACCCTAAAATGTTGCATTCAACTGGCTCAGGGGCGGGTTTCAAAATGCGAAGATCTCGGTAGATCTACGTAGATCTCGCCGAATGGGCAGTTTCATTCTTTGCTTGCTAGCGAGCCAATCGTAGACGAGCGTAGATTGAGCGAGGCAGCTTGAGAGGTGCCTAGCTTTTAAGATTCGAGACAAAAGTTCGTCGTGGATGCGTTGACCTGCATTCGATGTGTAAACTGTAGGAGGTTTCACGATCTATTAATGCATTCAACATACACCTTTGATAAATTAATGCTGTGCATGGCTTCTATTTTCTTTGGATGGGTTGCTAGTATCTCGAAATAGAGCGTTTTCTGAATGAACCGGCAACACGTCGGCCATTGAAATGTGGCCAGTTCACCTCTTGTCGTGACGTCTACGCATGCGCCTTACTTCGTCACGTTGGGTAGTTTCTTTTTTAGCTAGCTCTTACTGCGAAGCAAGATCTTGCGACCAAGATCGACTACCTATTTTGAAACCCGCCCCAGAACTGTCTGGAATAACTGCTGATTTGGAAAGCTAAAGTACGATGCAGTTTGCATTTACCAACTCCTACATTTCACAGCCTTTTGTTCCGTAGACGCAGCTGCTTGAAGAAAGCGGAAACAGCGGATTTATGGGCCTATAGAACGCTTTGCATCATTCCGCTTTGTGGCAGCGACAACAAGATGGCGGACAAAATGCCGCCACCACCACTTCGTGTAATTACTTTGATGGAAATTTTCGACGACGACGACTTGACTGCAGTACTACAAGCTACAGCAGCGTCAACGTTCATATCCTTGTATGCACTGCAGCTTTTTAATCCTTGAAAAATGATCCCAGCGCACAACACTTGAACAAGTTCCTCCAATCATCGGGGTATAAGAAGAAGAAGACAGCGCACTGTCACGTGACGGTGACATGCAGTGAACATTGCAAGTATTCTTCCCCAAAACATGCAAACTACGATCAAGTTCATAAGCAATTTGAACATAAAATAAAAATGTAATCTCCCTTCACACTTTCCGCCACGTATAAGATATAATTTATCATGCGTCAGCTCACAATTGATGTACTTGTCTTCACCGAAACGATAACCTACAATAGTGGCCGCCATTTTGCTGACAGTCTTGGCATTCAATTTTTACCGCTACGCAGCGCTGCCAGCGCTTTTTCCCAGCGACGCGCAGCAGAGGGTTTCACAGAAGCAGCGCTGACAGCTGCTTACAGCGGCTGAGCTTACGGAACACGCTGCAGATCACCTTTCAAATGACGTCATTGTAAACACGCGCACACGTCATCAGAGGCAGAACGTGACAGCTGTTGGAAACAAAAAACTCTGCAGCGGATTAGGAGCATTCTAGTGCACTAGAGACTTCGCCCTCCGGTGAAAGTGTCTCTAGCACAGTTGATATCACGAGATGGATGGATTTCGTTCGAAAATTTTAAATGAGGGTCACACAAGAGGCGTGTGGGATAGCCAATCTGCTCCCTGACATACGCCGTTAAAGTAGTTCTAAAACTAAAAACGCACAAAACTCATAACTTACTCTTGTTGTGGCATTAAACAAAAGTTTTTCGATAAAATACAATGTTTGTGTTTAAATGGAAACACGTTTTGACATCTGAATGATTTCTGTAAAAAGTGGGGAAAATAGTATCCAGAGCGAACTATTTTTGGCGCAATGCTATGTCATTAAAAAGTTTTCATTGTTCAAAAGTACTTCTTTGTCAGAGCATCAGCTAGTAGACAAGTTAGATATATCAAAATAACATATGTCCAGCACAGCAAATATGCACCATTGCAGGTTTCACATCCAGATGAACCGTTAATCGTTGTTCACTGAATTACACCCGTCCCTGACATTGTGGCAAGAAATCAATAAACGCTCGCTGACGGAAAAGAGAAAGAATGTTTACTTTGATAAGTACAAGTACATCACTCCCATACAATCCACAGCAATAGTTCTGGGTGCACCCGTATTATGTATAGCACAATCCGGCTCAGGTCACATGACGGTACAGACAGTGACTTGGGCTGTTTTGTTGGATGACTTTAGTACACTGTCTAGCCAGTAATGCAGTTTGTATCACCAGATATCTTCATTCACAGTTGATAGAATCACATACTCAGGATACTGTTTTCGACAACCTCAAGTAAAGGCGCACCTGCACTCCTGTCCATGTGCCACACACTCGGCGCAAAGACACCATTTGCTCTCCTGCAGCTGGCATTTGCCCTCTGACCTATGACCGACATTGTATTACTAAAAGGGTGGCAGATGCCCGGATTGCCGATAAGTATGTGAAACAGGCGCAGTACAAAACGCCTACTGGAGCAGAATAACTTTTGTCTTGGAATGCGGACATTGGAAGTGCACTGTGTCACGGGGGGGGGGGGGGGGGGGATGGGGGGGGGGGGGTGGGGGGGGGGGGCGACAAATTTCGGAGAAGGGGGCGTGCTTTGAAAGAGGAGACGTGGGTGGAAGTCAGACAACAAAGAAGCCGATGTGAGTGCTCTGTCGGATGGGCTGCGTGTGATGGCGGGGATCAAGGCCATTGGAACGCCTGGCTGGCGGCGAGCTGGCCGCTAGAAGCCTGCCTAGGTCGCGCCGTACACTGCATCGGGTCACTGGCTAGGTGGAATTTGTTGAACAGCATTTCCTATTATTCGCCCACGCTCGCTTCCTTTTAATTTTGTGCTCTGATGTGTGCGTGCACGCGGGGGTGGGGGTGGTACGAGAGGAGGAATGACAGACATAAAACGATGCAAGTACCACTCCCCTTAACTAGGTTATCACAGATTGGTACGAACAGATTGAAAGAGTCCTTTTGCTTCAGAATTGAGGTCAACTTCCATTCAGCCACAAATATCTCCTTACTGTAATCTCCGGACAAGACCCGACGCAGATGAAAATCTTCTGACCTAGACTTCACGCAAGAACAGCTCAAAAACATCGACTCTTCGTCCGCTCCTGCAAAGGTGAAGAACTCTTCGCCTAGATGGAGTAACGGACAGGTCGTGCTGACGTGCCACGAACATCAGGCTTTCTAGGAACTCCCAGAGAGGTCACCCACTGACCCTTTCACTGGACAACCTGTGTGGGCGGCTTTTCTAGCTCCGTAGCGCGTCCTCCGTGCTGTTTGTACGTCTCCTTGGTGACGCGAGGTTTCAGCTGTCGGTGCTGTGTTACGACCAGGGGCAGTGTGAACATTTCCTGAAGAAAGGGACTGCAGTGCGTGCAGGCATCCAAAAATGTGTTCTCAGATGCAACTCCTTCTCATCCACTGTACGTGTCACTGCGCGCGCGCGCACACACACACACACACACACACACACACACACACACACACGCGCGCGCGCGCACGCAGAGAGAGAGAGAGAGAGAGAGAGAAACAGACAGACAGACAGACAGACAGACAGACAAACAGACAGACAGACAGACAAACAGACAGACAGACAGACAGACAGACAGACAGACAGACAGACAGACAGACAGACAGACAGACAGACAGACAGACAGACAGACAGACAGACAGACAACCAGACAGACAGACAGACACACACACACAGACACACAGACAGACAGACACACAGACACACAGACAGACACACACACAGACAGACAGACACACACACACACAGACACACACACAGACAGACAGACAAAGACAGACACACACAGTCAGACGGACAGACAGACGGACGGACAGACAAAGACAGACACACATACACACACACACACACACACACATACACACACACACACACACACACACACACACAGAGACGGACGGGCAGACGGACGGACGGACAGAGAGACTGACAGACAGAGAGGGGCAGAAAGAACGAAAAAAGACACAGAGGAAATGGCTTAGTGTGCAGTGAACTTGAGATCACAAGCCTTGATAAAAATACATAATTATTGAACAAGAAAAAATGCTCATCTCTCATGGAGGGAAATGACCCGCCTGCCTGTACAGCCATACATCGTTCCTGCTCCTTGTGCTGTCGCACGTGTAAACACAAACCCAGCATGCCGTGAGAAGAAGCGCGGGAAAATCTACGTGAGACAGCAGCCATTTCCCTCATTTCCCTCAAGTTTCAAGGCCATGACGCCCACCAGGGGATTCCCCTTTTCGCCAGAAATCGGGTTCTAGTCACTTTCAAAGGGCCGCTCCCTACACACGCCCTGGGGGCCGGGCGCCGTGGCAAGGCATTACGATATAGTAAACACAGCGTAGTGGTCTTGTTATGAATGAAACGCTGCCAGGGTGGTGGGGAAAACCCCGCGTGGGTCGCGTTCTGAGCAGTCAAGGGCGAGGGCAGGAAAACCGCGCGGACGCCCACGCGTTGCGCGGACTGAGGGACCCCCAGCAGCCTCATAGGCTGGGCCTGGGGGACAACAGAGGGAGGGAGGGGCGGCGGAAGTGGCTGGAGGTGCGGGAGGGACGCCAACAGCCTCATAGGCTGGGCCTGGGGGACAACAGAGGGAGGGAGGGGCGGCGGAAGTGGCTGGAGGTGCGGGAGGTACGCCAGCAGCCTCATAGGCTGGGCCTGGGGGACAACAGAGGGGGGGAGGGGCGGCAGAAGTGGCTGGAGGTGCGGGAGGGACGCCAACAGCCTCATAGGCTGGGCCTGGGGGACAACAGAGGGAGGGAGGGGCGGCGGAAGTGGCTGGAGGTGCGGGAGGGACGCCAGCAGGAAGCGAGAACAAAGCAGAAGGAGAGGTACGGGTACGTGGGCGGGGCTTAGTCGCGGGAAAGTTTGAGGACCGCCCCCTCGTGACGTCAGGTGTCTGGCTGGGAATCCCTCCTCCCCCACCCGAAGCGACAACTACAACGTGCTGAGGCCCCGCCCACCTACCCACAGACTGGACTGGAGAGCAAGGCGTGCCTGTGGCTGGGTACGTGTTTGACCTCCACTCTTTGGGGGAAAATCCCAGATCCCTCAACAAAAACACCCACGAGGTGAAGAGTAAGCAGTAACAGGCATAAATATATACTTATACAGCAACGGAGAGACGCAGGCGGCTAACCTTTGTTTACAAAGCTCTTCGCTAGGGTTAGCTCCATGCCACGCTGTGCACCACAGTCGAGCACACCTCCGCCCACGCAGATGGAGGTAGTGCACAAGACTTGTAAAGTCACCAGCAACCTTTTTGCTGCGATTGCAAGCTTACCTTCATCCCAAACATTCTCAACTTTCTAGCATACCTGGAATGTTTGCGGAGGCGTTGCGATCTTAAAGGTGTGCACCCGGTTCTCGGAAGAAAGCAAAGCAATGCCAGTGACCTAGCTATGCGAATCACTAAACTTCTGCACCCCCCTGAGTTGCCCTGTGTACTGAGAACAGCGAGCACGGTCACCCTCTCCAGTAAGCATGCCACCCGCCAGCTCAAACGAGTCCGTACCGCTGTAGGTCTACTTTCTGCACGGTACGCAAAAACATCACGTGATCGGGGTCAATCTTCGTAAGTTACATGTTTTTGCAGAAATGCACGCCATGAACATGATACTTTTACGTCCTCATGTGGTTCGAATGCGTGCATATCAGCTCTGTATGACAGCACCTCTGTAGGAAAACGCCAGAAGCTATCTTCTCAAAACTGTCGTTGGCCAAATTCCTATGTTCAAACGGATGCAGTTTCCACGCCTTCTACAACTTGAATCTTTCAGTGTGCATGCTTATTTC
This sequence comes from Theodoxus fluviatilis, assembly GCA_034096865.1. Taxonomy (NCBI): domain Eukaryota; kingdom Metazoa; phylum Mollusca; class Gastropoda; order Cycloneritida; family Neritidae; genus Theodoxus; species Theodoxus fluviatilis. Next base: position 129,403 of record JAWQFJ010011814.1, read on the forward strand.
AGATTATTTAGAAAAGATCGAGAGAAAAAAAACAAGAGAAAAAACAACCTTGCATCTCCTAACACCAAAAACGGATTTTGTGATGGCCGGTTACACAAGATCTGGATATTTCCAGCACTTGACAATGAAGAGCATCGCGCACCATCTCATATTTCTCTCCTGCACCCTTCCCCCCTCCTTCCCTCTACATCCACACACAGACTAAAGGACTGTTGTAAAAAGTCACGAGTTCAAACACTTTAATACATTTCACCCAATCGCGAGACCAGAGTTCCGCCATCACTTCTTTAGACGAAAAGAACGTGCCTTTTAGTGACGTTCTCGCAAATAGCAAAAGTTTAGAGCTAAATCCTATAGTGCTTTTTTTAATGTGGCATCATGAAAATATGAGAAAACTATCTACCGCATATGATGGCATCCACTGACTGATGATTAACATATTTCATGGTCCATGGAGAAGCAAATCTGCTTAGAGCTCCTGTTTAAGACAACTATTTTCGCCGGTTACATGTGTTCTGTGCCCAGCACATTCCTTCTCAAGAGGGCAAAATGGTTAGAGGACACGACTTCCGTCCGTGACTCAGCGAAGGAACTTGCACGATGACAGTCGGGATTAACCCAAGCAGTCACCTCTCAGTCCCACACTGGAGATGGAAATTGGCGCCCTGGTGCCTGCCCACTTCAAGCATTCCAATGAAGAGCCGAGTCAGAGCAGTGGGCGTTCTGACTGACACTGGCAGACTTCCAAGACAAGTAAGGCCAAACGTAAAATACTAGAGACGAAAGTAGGTCACACCATGGCGAGCATGATGTTCCAGCCCGTTCAAATACAGATACAAAGATGACAAACAGGTGTTTACCATAAAGGCATGCTGGGAGAGAATCCAGACTCCGCCACTGCATGGGTTGGGGCGAGAACAGCCCCGTCGCGTCTTCCCACGCACTTCACAAAGGGTGAACCGGTGAATCGAGATTTGCTTTGCTTTTTCTCTACGCAGCTTTTGTGATTTCTGTTATCAAAGGCCATAAATATCCCACAAAGGCCAATAGGCCGTCAAACTTCATTCATTCATTTTTATAATGCAGTTGTTCATTTGTTATGTCAGTGCACATAGGCTGAGTGATCCAGCCAGCAAGACGGGGCCAGGGCAGAGCGGCAGTACCGGAAGGCAGCGCTCTGAACTAGGCGTCCTACATGCGCCTGACAAGCAATGACACGAAAGGACAAAGTTAGAAGAATTGGCTTCTTCACGGCAACTGGCACGGATACCTGAGCTGCCAGTCACCTTGCAGTTCTAAACACCCACACACGCGCGGTCAGTGTGATACCTGTTTGAATTTTCACTGACTCCTGACGACAGCCAAGGCGCTTTCATCTCGCACAGGCACCACTGCAAGACTACTTGCCTTGCAGTTGAAACGTTCCATTACTGATGGTTCTACGCCGCATTGAGGATTACTTGCAAGGCGCAGAGCTATCACTGTGAAGATGAACGTCCGGTGACTCGCTACCAAAGGTTTCTTTCTGCTCTCAAGGCTCCTACACACGTACCGTTTTTCAAGCCGATTTTGCTCCCGATCCGGTCTGACCGTGCGTGTAAAAATCGGGTTGAGAGCCACACGCAACGATTAAGCAGTCAAGCCGTGCCGACTGTGTGGATGCATTGACCCGCATTTCCAATTTTTAAATGTAGGAGCTTTCACGACCTATTGATGCATTCAACATTCATCTTTGATAAATTAATGCTGTTCATAGCTTACATTTTTGGGGGATTGGTTTCTTGTATCCCCAAATACAGCGTTTTCTGTGCAAACACGCAACGATAACAGTTGAGCCGCGGACAGATGCTTCGTCGTGTAGATCTATATGCGTCGACCTGCATTTCCAATTTTAAAACGTAGGAGCTTTCACGACCTATTGATGCATTCAACATACAGCTTTGATAAATTAATGCTGTTCATGGCTTACATTTTCTTTGGATGGGTTTCTAGTATCCCCAAATACAACGTTTTCTGTGTGAAGCGTAGACAGGTCCGCCATTTAATTTTGCAACTTGTCGCCAGAACGCGACAACGAGGTTCCGCGCCTCGTTCTCGCGTCGCCCGGCATAGGAATTGGTCGGGACAGGGTCGGGGAATAGAGCCTGCCCTACTGACAAGAATCGGGCCGGACTGTATGCAAATGAATCAACCGTTCCGATTCTTGACCGGATCGGCAGCAAAATCGGGAGACAACCGGTACGTGTGTAGGCGCCTTCACTGTGACAGGGATACGACCCCAGCTGCGAACCTGAAAAATTTTCATGAGTTTTCGCATTGGCCGGTCATTTATTTCGTAATGATCGTAAAATGATTCATGGAACAACATTGACATAAATGCATACTGTTCTCCGCGACACTTGTGAAACAAGATGGGATTCATGGAATGACCACCATTCTTTCTGCAAGGAACAGGCGAAGGCTGACCTCGATTCTGCCATAATCGGAAAACCTACCCCAGCCTCGTCGTCTGGGAAATTTCAGCACAGGAAAATCTTGTCAAGGAAATGACACAACAGGAATGAGAAGGTCATCTAGGAGAAACGACGACATTAAGTAAAGGTTTGATTGCACAGTAGTGGTAGACAGGTTGGGGTGTCGGCTACCCACGGCTTGAATGGCCTTCAGTGCATTCTGTCAAGGGAACACTGGTCGATAATGCTACGTCTTCGATGAAGTTACAGCAGATCACGTGATGTTTGCGACGACGGAGAGCGCCAATCTGACCCCCCTTTTTGACTTCCTGCAGTTCACCTGATAGGGACCGCGAATAGAATAGATTGCAAACAGTACACTTGTGAGTTTCAGAAAGATATCAAGTTAACTATTGAAACGAGAGGAGACAAACCCGAGTTACTGGCGAGAACCTGAGTAGTGATATCACAATCGATTTGGAAGCAGACATCAACACACCTTCAAAATAGTGTTTTGAATACTTGCATGGGCAGTTTAGCCCTCGATCAATGTGGCAGGCATTAAAGTATTGCATGGTTTTTCTGGAGAAGGGGTTGGGGTTAGGGGTGGGTGGGGTGGGGGTTGGGGGTTGGGATGGGGTGGTG
>JAWQFJ010011814.1:135000-139791 GCA_034096865.1 Theodoxus fluviatilis
CGTAGGTCAGCCCTTGACAAGTAAAACTATCGACCCGTATAAACGTTCGCACCAACCTTCCACCTCTGCCCGCTCTCTGCCTCTCTCTCTCTCTCTGCCCGTCTCTGCTGTGGTTGTGGAGCCGATCTCTTCTCTTCGTCTGCTTCTCTCTTCGGTGCTTCGCCCTCCTCTTCTCTCTTCTTCTCACCCAGCAGGCGGACCGATCTCTTCTTCTCTCCTCTCCTCTCCTTACGCCGACTCTAGGCAGACTGTAGGCAGACTCAGGCAGACTGATCGCTGTCTTCTCGCTCTCTCTAACATAGCTATCGGCTCACAACAAACTCACGACCTAACTTTTCTCACCACCCTTCAGACCCCAGAGCGAACACCGCTCACCACCCCGGGTCAGAACTCAATTTCTACTCACTCCAACCCTTCATTTCAATTCCTATACATCCGTCGGATTACTAACCAGCAAAAAAACCACGTCTCTCTCAAGTAAGATACTTTCGAAACCCATTTCCCCATTACATGTGGTGGTGGTAGTGGTGATAGTGGTTATAGTGATGGCGGTGGTGAAAGTGTTGGTGATAGTGGAGGTGATACTGGTAGTGATAGTGGTGAGAGTGGTGATGGTGGTGATGGTGGTGGTGATGGTGGTACTTCTAATAGTAGTGGTAATGGTAGTAGTGATAATAATAGTAGTGAAAACAGAGAATGCAACATAATCGTGAGCGAGATGTTGAGCGTAGATTCGCGAGTGAGCGAGCGCGCGAGTTTTTAAAAATAATTATTACCCACTACTTTAGAACAGAGTGGTATAGACAAATGCAATTGACATAGTTTGTATGTGAACACTTCAATAAGTTAAACACTGAACAACACATGATACCATCAATTTTTAAAACCTGAACGTCAAACGCTGCACTTTATTTCCTCGAAAGAGAATGCAAAAACAAAGATATTGCTTTTAGAGTTATGTTTTCCCTCGGCTCGGCGTATCAAGCAGCCCACACCTGACGCGAATTTCGCCACATTGTACCAGACAGACAGTCATTCCAGCTGACATCCCCCCCCCCCCCCCCCCTCGCCGCACTACATGTCTATGCACTGCATCACACGTCATCACTCTATCACACACCGTTCTACAAGTAAACACATCTAGCGCTTCAATTTGCAAGCATTACATGACGTGATCCTCGAAACATCCCCAGAAAACGTATTACTGAATCTCGCAAGGTGTGAATAGCTATCCAAGAGCAAAAATTTCACACGAATCCGTTATTACCAGACTCCAAAAGACTTGCGCAGCGAGTAGAGACACGAGTAGGGGGTCGTTGAACTTGACACCATAGCATAACAACCAGAGCCGCACGCATATGGGATCCCTCGCACTAGGACACAAACTCCTTAATCGTGTCATGACTCGATAGCCGGGTCGCAAAGTTCACTGCGCTGCCAAAACTCCAGGAACACCCAATCACACAACCAAATTAGTGCTTGTGCGAAAACACGTCGCGCATACCGCAACAACATCATTGAAGCGTGAAACAAGGCAAACTCGTGCCGTACCAGGGGAGCCTGCTCGTTAATGTTGCACGATTAGGTATTTTGAGCGGAAACTACTTGGCTTTCCGTACACCAGATTAAGGCACGCTAGAATAATTCAGACCCCCACTTCCTCTCGTAACACGCGCAGATATAGGCAACAGAAGCAACGACCGATTTCAACAAACTATAGTACCCAGATAGCGGGCGTGGGGTAGGAAGACTCACCCTCTGCACAACTGAACATCTTCACACTACATCATGAACAGCCCACTTGAAGGTGCGAAAGAACACCATATCCGTGGAATGCAAGCCTATTCTCCTGACCTATTCCACCCCCAAAACAAAGTAGCCAGCGGGAACATTAGACGAGTACAATCACCCCAGGGACTCCATTGGTTCAGGAGACGTGTGCACTTGGAAGCGGCTCCACGCCTACGGCATACAAACCTCAGACACTCCATGTATTGTAAGGACATCCGACGCATCACATAAAGGTCCTGTTGATGTCTGAGAGCCTTACGACACAGGGCAAATGCAAACAGGAGTTGGCTACAGTCGTATGCAGACGTAAACGTAGCACGGACACAAGCCTCAACCAAGCATACACAACTTAGTAGTGGAGTGACAGTGGAAAGAACCCACGAATTGAATCAAGCCAGTGCTGCCAACATACAAGTGCGCCAAACACTCTCGAGCCCAGAATTGGAAGGACAAATACTAGGAAAGCCGCAACACCCGGCGACAAAGACATGTCGGCCAACTCGCCGTGATCCAACAACAGTCCCCTCCCCTCCATACCAAATAAAAGTTCACAAGGAGTCACCTACGACAAAGAACGGACTATTCGTAAGGACGCATGAAAAGAACAGATATTCCTTGAGGCCTGTCAAATGAAGAACACAACGGCCCTGCGTGAAATACGCGCCCATGCATTGAACCGATTGCAGACAAGTACAAACGCACCCTCTACGGCATCGGCCCGGCCCGACGCCAGTTCAGGAAGAAAACAGTCAGGTTCGAGACGTTTATTGTCCACGAAAGACCACGACACGCCAGAAGTCCGAACAAAGAACTACGCGGACAAGAGGCTTACTACCATGACGGAAGTCGCCGGGGGTGGGGCAATTGCAATGGTGAAGAGATACGGAACAAACGGTACCTTCAGCCCATCGCACAGAGAATAGACGCCGGATCAGGGATATCCCTAAGAATGGGCAATCAAAGTCGTGGAGGCAGTGACCACCATCCCCGCCGTCTATCCCCAATTAACGCACAGACTAGATCAGGGGAGCCAAGCTGGAACGGATACCCGACATAGCTAATGAGAAAAACCACGGTATCAAGGTGGCTATACCCAACCCAACTGTCAACGTCTGCACATCACCAGGTAACTTATCCCGTTTGACCCAAAAATGAAGTTTGTCGAAAATGTATTGAGCGGTACATACCCTACTAGCACAAAAGAAATGAATTTGAACTGATACCAACCAAAATTATACTTAGAGCCATAGACAAACCAATATCAGACGTCTATTATATTATTCATAACACAAAAAAACACCAAACCATGTTTCCAGACAAAGGCAAAATTCCGAAACACAGCTTTTCCTTGGATTCTATTTTGACTTATCGTACAATCCACTCTCCACGAAGACAACCCACCCAACAGGCGTAGCACGAGTAGGGAGAAAAAGAGAAGAGAGTTCAACAACCACCAATACTCAGCCAGCAAAAGTATATCAGCCTACAACCATAATTCAACTAAAAAGCAGCACCGAAATGTCTGAGCCAAGACAAACTCCTCGCAGAATCATGGACAAAGACAACTTTTATAGTCGAACCGCGCCACCAACTTCCCCACACCACTCAAAACCGTATAAAGAACCTAGGTTATACTAAACGCTGTCGGATCTTCTTAGAAAAACCCAAACAGCATTGATATAGCACCTTAGAACACCCCGGTCATCCGGGAACCACCGCGAAGGTACGATATGTCCAGCCAGACCACGGGTGAAGCGTCACCTCACCACCCGGAGGGGGAGGGAGATGGCGGGGAGAGAGGGGGGGGGGGGAGGGGGGGCGGCACGCAACCCTGAAAAACAATAGAACGGGCGGGCAATCCACAATCGAACCACTCTGACCACTCAACATACCACCTCTGTAGGGACCGTCATGATCCATTATATTCACAACGTTACCCCCAGACATATGGACTCCACAGTCACGCTAGAACACTCTGCAAAAAAGCCACACCCGCAGAAACGCGAACCATCCACCCTGATCCTCCATAGTCATCCAGCGCTGGGTTCTCATTTGCTCTGCCAGTTAACCTGTCTGCATAGCAACACATCACCCTACGTAAATAACCTTAAAATGTCATCTTCATATTCGCTGCCTACCACATCTTGTCCGCGTTCCATCGCCCCGAATAGTGAGATAGCTAACTCTGGATCTGACACCACGATCATCGGTTCACATCAAACCCAGGGGCAGGCGAATCCCAACTGAACGGCCGGGATGAGTCTACACGTTTTGAATACGCACCACATACTTGTGAGATCAAAACGAGCCTTGGCTCTGGTCATTCACCACGTCAATTGTGCGCAAAAACATCAAGCACCCCGCCATAGAACCTTCCTTTTCAAAACATACCGCTCCATCAGAGTCCCCTGCCAAGGTCAGGAGACTAGATTCATTCCACTGATAGTCTTCTGACACCAAGCTGTTCAAAGTGGAAATGTTCAGGGCAGAGGTATCTCCCCCGAGGTCTGGATGGATAGCCATGAGCAACCTATCACCTTCGCTTGGGTGGTACCCGCACTGGTACCAAGTTGAAACTGCGTTGCCACCTGCCTGTACGAGAGAGAGAAGTGTTACTGCTAACTGTGACGAAGCCAGAGCCCAAACCAAGGCACCACACGACAGGCCGAGCACGATTGCCACGCTCAAGAGTGCAGCGCACGCGCACACGCACCTTGTTGAGTCCGGAGTCAGTAACTTGCCCGCACGAGCAACACGAAGAGCGTGGCGGCCAATGCGCGCTCGGTAGAGTTCAAGTTCAACCCCCATCGTGCCACTCGTGCAAGTCGAGCTGAACACTGTCTGAAATTGCCTAAGTCACACCGCAGGGTTAGCAGGCAGAATGAGAGAGAGAGAGAGAGAGAGAGAGAGAGAGAGAGAGAGAGAGAGAGAGAGAGAGAGAGAGAGAGAGAGAGAGAGATTCAAACGTTTCTGGACGATGAACAGTCATGTAATTTGTGG
>JAWQFJ010011815.1:0-12500 GCA_034096865.1 Theodoxus fluviatilis
TGAGATGCCTGTCACTACTGAGATGCCTGTCACTACTGAGATGCCCGTCACTACTGAGATGCCCGTCACTACTGAGATGCCCGTCACTACTGAGATGCCCGTCACTGCTGAGATGCCTGTCACTACTGAGATGCCTGTCACTACTGAGATGCCTGTCACTACTGAGATGCCTGTCACTACTGAGATGCCTGTCACTACTGAGATGCCTGTCAGTACTGAGATGCCTGTCACTACTGAGATGCCTGTCACTACTGAGATACCCGTCACTGCTGAGATGCCTGTCAGTACTGAGATGCCTGTCACTACTGAGATGCCTGTCACTACTGAGATACCTGTCACTACTGAGATGCCTGTCACTACTGAGATGCCTGTCAGTACTGAGATGCCTGTCACTACTGAGATACCTGTCACTACTGAGATACCCGTCACTGCTGAGATACCTGTCACTACTGAGATGCCTGTCACTACTGAGATGCCTGTCACTACTGAGATGCCTGTCACTACTGAGATGCCTGTCACTGCTGAGATGCCTGTCACTGCTGAGATGCCTGTCACTACTGAGATGCCTGTCACTACTGAGATACCTGTCAGTACTGAGATGCCTGTCAGTACTGAGATGCCTGTCACTACTGAGATGCCTGTCACTACTGAGATGCCTGTCACTACTGAGATGCCTGTCACTGCTGAGATGCCTGTCACTACTGAGATGCCGTCACTACTGAGATGCCCGTCACTACTGAGATGCCTGTCAGTACTGAGATACCTGTCACTACTGAGATGCCCGTCACTACTGAGATGCCCGTCACTACTGAGATACCTGTCACTACTGAGATGCCCGTCACTACTGAGATGCCTGTCACTACTGAGATGCCTGTCACTACTGAGATGCCCGTCACTACTGAGATGCCCGTCACTACTGAGATGCCTGTCACTACTGAGATGCCTGTCGCTACTGAGAATGAGATACCCACTACTGAGATGCCTGTCACTACTGAGATGCCTGTCACTACTGAGATGCCCGTCACTACTGAGATACCCGTCACAACTGAGATGCCCGTCACTACTGAGATGCCTGTCACTACTGAGATGCCTGTCACTACTGAGATGCCTGTCACTACTGAGATGCCTGTCACTACTGAGATGCCTGTCACTACTGAGAGCCTGTCACTACTGAGAGCCTGTCACTACTGAGATGCCTGTCACTACTGAGATGCCTGTCACTACTGAGATGCCTGTCACTACTGAGATGCCTGTCACTACTGAGATGCCTGTCACTACTGAGATGCCTGTCACTACTGAGATGCCTGTCACTACTGAGATGCCTGTCAGTACTGAGATGCCCGTCACTACTGAGATGCCCGTCACTACTGAGATACCTGTCACTACTGAGATGCCTGTCACTACTGAGATGCCTGTCACTACTGAGATGCCCGTCACTACTGAGATACCTGTCACTACTGAGATGCCTGTCACTACTGAGATGCCTGTCACTACTGAGATAGCCTGTCACTACTGAGAATGAGATGCCTGTCACTACTGAGATGCATGTCACTACTGAGATGCCCGTCACTACTGAGATGCCTGTCACTACTGAGATGCCTGTCACTACTGAGATGCCCATCACTACTGAGATACCTGTCACTACTGAGATGCCCGTCACTACTGAGATGCCTGTCACTACTGAGATGCCTGTCACTACTGAGATACCTGTCACTACTGAGATGCCTGTCACTACTGAGATACCTTTCACTACTGAGATGCCTGTCACTACTGAGATGCCTGACACTACTGAGATACCTGTCACTACTGAGATGCCTGTCACTACTGAGATGCCTGACACTACTGAGATACCTGTCACTACTGAGATGCCTGTCACTACTGAGATGCCTGTCAGTACTGAGATGCCTGTCACTACTGAGATGCCCGTCACTAATGAGATGCCCGTCACTACTATCCATGAGAAGCAGATTCCATCACTCACCTGTGCCATTCTCCATTCAACTTTTACACAAATCTTTAGGCAGATGAGTTCACTGCCACTTTCACTTACACATGTAGATTATATCGCATTCAGGTATGTTTCAACAGATATATCAATTCAAGGTTGTTGGTTTCTTTCTGAGCTTTACAACGGCAACTCAGTGAATTATCTTATAATCTTTTTCCTTGCAAATGCATGGATCACTAAAACTTGTATGCTTGTGTTGCCTTTTTTTTCATAGTGTTTGTAAGTAAATATTCAATCAAAGGTGAAACCATACCTACACACACACAAACACACCCTATTTGGTTGATTAAACTCTGTGTGTGTGTGTGTGTGTGTGTGTGTGTGTGTGTGTGTGTGTGTGTGTGTGTGTGTGTGTGTGTGTGTATGTGTGTGTGTGTGTGCTCATGTTTGTGTGCACGTGAGTGTGCCTGTGTCTGTCCCTCTGTCTACCTGTCAGTCTGTCTGTCCTCTTGAAGTTGAACATCCCGTACTGTCATCATTTACGCACAGATCCTTCTAAAGGCTTTTAATGATACAGATAACATCCTAAGGATTTTATCTCATTAATCGCAATTTTCTTTTGCCTCCTGGTGACATTTTCTGGTCTGTTACTGCCTCTGAGAGTTTTGCAGTCCCCACTTGTACCTTTTTCCTTATTTTGTGGCGGAGTTACTGGAGCAAGACAAACATCTAAATCCCGAGCTAAGCCCGGCACAGATTGGTCACAAGGCGTTACTCATTTCATGTGGTTTTCCTGTTGATTGGTTACTATAAATAGGACCTACTGTATCCTTGTGCATTGCATTTAGATACTGACCTATTTTTATATCAGACCGAGATGTTTTTCAGAAGAATTTAGTCTCTTGCCAACTGTGAGTGTGAAGAACTGTTTCATTAAACAATTTCCAGTGTTGAAGTTTTCTACAGCCAATCAGCTAAATCAATGCAGGAAAAGAAAAAGTTTGCACAACTGAGCTATAATCCTATATGATAATATCATCAAAGATGACTATGGTATCATATAGCTGTGTGTCGTAAAGCTAAATTCAGACAACCAATCTGAGTGCCCAGGTTGGCACACAATTTAGTTGTGGTCCTGGAATAGGCAGGCCCCTAAAACAAGCACCAGTTCATGGGTTCCAGCTGATGAAAGGGGCATCAAGCGGATTGGTCCTATGCTTCACTTCCATTGGAACTTGGCTCTAAATCATCATTATCATAAGCAGCAGCAGCAGCAGCAGCATTGTCATTATCATCACTTGTAGAGCGCTGGTTCCAACTCCTAGTACTGAAGCGCTTATAGTTATAGAGCACACATATATCTGGAATCACTTGAAGTATTTGGCAAAGAGATGGATTTTTAGATCTAGTCTAAATGCATCCAACTTTAAGCAAGATTAGACTTTGGCAGGTAGGGCATTCCACTTCCAGACCGCAGGTCCAGCATAGGAAAATGCCCTCTGTCCAAATCTGCACTTGGTTTCTTCTAAGCAAGTTATTTCCCCCCGGCTTACTATCAGAAACATGAATTACGCATACCAAATGTTCACAATTCCTCTGAACATATATAATTGTGCAATCAAACTGTAACTTTCAGCATTATTATGCTGTCAATTCCATGACCATGAGTTCCTGTTGTAGGGGGGGGGGGGGGGGGGGGGGGTCCAGCAATGGCTGCTGTACGTTGTACTTAAGAATAAGATGCAAAACGTGGGGTTTGGGCAATACTGATGTTCAAAATACAGATGTATATGACCCCAATGTAAGCCACTCTTAAGTGTAATTATTCATTTTCTAATGGCACATCATTGGAGTAATGCTTCCATTGTTATACTCACTGATTACTTGAAAAAATTTAACCATGACACCTTCTAATCTTGTATCAGCATTGACTAGATATGCTTACTACATGTCTAAAGGTTTTCGGTTCCATGATAAATTCCTGATAAACTGCTACACATATAAGCAGTGAAAATATATGCAATTTAAGTGTTAATTTCACAACGAATGTATTTGTAGCACCTCTGTGTTGTGTGTGTGGTGTGTGTGTGTGTGTGTGTGTGTGTGTGTGTGTGTGTGTGTGTGTGTGTGTTGTGTGTGGTGTGTGTGTGTGTGTGCTGTGTGTGTGTGTAAGTGTTGTGGTGTGTGAGAGAGAGAGAGAGAGAGAGAGAGAGGAGAGAGAGAGAGAGAGAGAGAGAGAGAGAGAGAGAGAGAGAGAGAGAAAGAGAGCTCTATAGAGAGAAAGAGAGAGAGAGAGAGCGAGAGAGAGAGAGAGAGAGAGAGAGAGAGAGAGAGAGAGAGAGAGACAGACAGACAGACAGACAGACAGACAGACAGACAGACAGACAGACAGACAGACAGACAGACAGACAGACAGACAGACAGAGACAGACAGACAGACAGACAGACAGACAGACAGACAGACAGACAGAGACAGACAGACAGACAGACAGACAGAGACAGACAGAGACAGAAAGAGTGCATGCACATGTGTGAATGAATATGGGAGAGTATGCACCAAAGGTGCATTGTGTGTGTGTGTGTGTGTGTGTGTGTGTGTGTGTGTGTGTGTGTGTGTGTGTGTGTGTGTGTGTGTGTGTGTGTGTGTGCGCGTGTGTGTGTGTGTGTGTGTTAAGTGAAAGAGAGCGAGAGAGAGAGAGAGAGAGAGAGAGAGAGAGAGCTCAGAGAGAGAGAGAGAGAGAGAGAGAGAGAGAGAGAGAGAGAGAGAGAGAGAGAGAGAGAGAGAGAGAGAGAGAGGAGTGTGAATGTGTGTGTGTGTGTGCATGCGTGGCTACATGTGTGTGCATGCATGAGTATGTGCTTTTGCCAGTGTGTGCATGCATGCATGTGTCTGCTGTGTATGTATGTGTGCATACATGTGTATGTGTGTGCATGTGTGTGCATTTATGTGTGTGCATGCATGCTTGTATGTGTAGGTATGTGCGTGCGAGTGTATGCTTGTGTGTGTACGAGTGTGTGTGTTCAGTGTGTGTGTGCGTGTGTGTTTGTGTGTGTGTGTGTGTGTGTGTTTGTGTTTTAAGTGTGTGTGTGTTTTAAGTGTGTGTGTGTGTGTGTGTGTTTTTTAAGTGTGTGTGTGTGTGTGTGTGTGTGTGTGTGTGTGTGTGTGTGTGTGTGGTGTGTGTGTGTGTGTGTGTGTGTGTGTGTGTGTGTGTGTGCATGCATGTGTATGTGTCATTGTGTGTAGGCGTGTGCATGCATGTGCATGTGTGTTTTAAGTGGGGGGGGGGGGGGGGGGGGGGGGTTGGGGGGGGTGGGGGGGGGGGGGGGGGGGGCGGGGGGGGGGGTGGGGGGGGGGGGGGGGGGGGGGGGGGGGGGGGGGGTTGTGGTGTTGTGTGTGTGTGTGTTTTTTTTTAAGTGTGTGTATTAAGTGTATGTGTGTGTGTTTTAAGTGTGTGTGTGTTTTTTAAGTGTGTGTATGTGTGTGTGTGTGTTTTAAGTGTGTGTGTGTTTTAAGTGTGTGTGTGTGTCTGTGTGTCTGTGTGTGTGTGTGTGTATGTTTCAATCTCTGTGCTTATTATTAACCAGTCTGAGTGCCTATGTGCATGTGTATGTGCATATGAGAGAGAGAGAGAGAGAGAGAGAGAGAGAGAGAGAGAGAGAGAGAGAGAGAGAGAGAGAGCGAGAGAGAGAGAGAGAGAGAGAGAGAGAGAAGAGAGAGAGAGAGAGAGAGACACAGAGAGAGTGCATGTTTCTGGCTATCCATGTCTGCCTGTTAGCTTGCCCCACAGCCGGAAGGCTCAACTCCCCCCCCGGGGTCTCGCCCCGCCCGCGCCCCCCCCCCCCGCCCTCCGTCCCCCCACCCTCCGCCCCGCCCGCGCCCCGCCGGCCCCCTCCCCCCCCCCGTCGCGCCTCGCCACGGCCCCCCGGGGCCGCCGTCCCGCCCCCCTCCCCACCCTCCCCCCCCCCCCCCCGCGCCCCCGCGCCCTCCCACACCCCCTCCCGCCCCCCCCCTCCCCCCCCCCCCCCACCCCCCCCGCACCCCCCCCCCCCCGCCCCCCACCGACCCCCTCCATACCCCGCCCCCCCCGCCCCGCCCCCCCCCCCCCCCCTCCCCCCCCCTCCTCCACCCCCCCCCCCCCCACTCTCTCTCGCTCTCTCTCGCCCATCCACCCTGAGCCTTGCTTTTACCAAACTGCTTCCTGGCTTTGTGCTGTCTTGGTAGTGTACCAGATTAAGGAATCACATTCATATTTCTCATATGTCTCATTAAGATTTTAGGGTGAGTCATTTAATTTGTGTACTTGTAGTGACAAAATATGCATTTGTATTATTCACACAAAAACATCTTTATGCCGAGTCGACATCCCACATCAAACGATTCTTTCCGGTCCCCAAAGGCGTTTCATCATGATCTCTAAGACATTAAGTGTATGTCCAACTGTTGTGCATGAAGACATGGTACAGAAAAAAAGTCATAAACATATTTGATATGGCTGTTTTGTTCCAGCTGTGACTTATACTTGTAGTGCATGTGTAGTAAACACTGAGATGGCATAGAACAGAAGTGCAGTCACACAGTGCTTTCATTACCACACCTGCGCTAAGTGTACTAAGTGGAGTACATAGGGGCTGCCAACAATCTTCAAGATAACAGGTAATATAATTTTTTCATTCAGTCACTTGATTAGTTTGAAGATAACACAGCATTCCTACAGTAGATAGCACAGAATTCTGTATAACCTGGGTCTTAGTTCAAATTATTTCAGTGGATTAATGCTTAGTTTTCACACTCAATTCATAAACAATGCATGCACACATAATCATTTCTAGTCCCCTAAAAAGGCTAAATGTCCATCCCAGCAAAAGCGTTCAATTCAGTTTCACTGTGTCCTAAGAACATGCAGAGCCATGTTGTTATCGTATCACAGTCCTCCACATCTCCTTCATCACAGCTCTCACCAATTTGCTAATCTATGCAAATATGTATAATAAGGTCACGAACAGGCAAAAATATTGCATTTTCATTCCAACAATAATTCTCTGCAGTGCAATCACCATTACAAAGCATTATGACTGTCGCATCTTTGAATAATAAAGCAGTCGATTTTTTTCTCACTCTCCCAACAGGAAAACGCACTGCCGTCCGATGTTTATTTTCATTCGAGCACACAAACACGAGACAGATGTCACACATCCAGAACGAAAGAGAACCTCTAAAAGGATGGAGAAAATCCAATAGCTTGATGCATCCATCGGCAAGCTATACCATCGTGCTTTTACTGCCATCACCACCTCCATCACCACCGCCACCACCACCACCACCGGCCCTCTCACCGAAAAAAAAAATCAGCAAAATAACCAAATCGTCTGACGATCTGAACGTTCCAATAAACCAGGTTGCAGCAGCGAAAGTGTGAATGCAGCAGGAACGATACATATGGCAAAATCGAGGCGAGCTCTCTACCCGCAATCGGATTCAGCAGAACTGTAGGATGCAGCCGCCTGAGCGAGCTGACCCGAAGCGCAGCTACGTCGACTATTATGTTGGAGTCCTCCCAACGTCTGCTTGCAAATATATCTCCCATCAGCGAGGATGAGGTTGTTCTAGAGTCGACATAATGAGCAAACTTGCGATCTAGGCCTATATCACATGGTGATCGAGCGCCAAATGACTACAATTTAGTCGTCCAGAATTTAGATAATTTAACCGTTTTGGAGTCGCCGCAACCACGCTGCGGTTCCGAGGTATGGAGGTCTACGGCGAGTGCCCGAGCACATTTCTACCCAGAAAATCTTAATCTCAGACGATAGAGGGACAAGAAGGTCCTCTCTGAGTAAACAGATTCACACAAATCGCCATCAAACACGGCCCATACTGTACCGGTTGTTGCATTTTGTTGGCACGACTAGGGAAGAGCAGAAATATAGGTGACTGGCGATCGCCAATCCAAATGATTATACACCTCTGCCGCCGCGACCAGCAAAACCAGACAAACCGATGCACAGACGAGAAAAGCCATGCATGACAAAGAGAGGGAAGAAGTCAGAGATATTGCCATCAATGTGTACAACCCATGCTGTCATAATATTAAAATTGATAACGGATTTGTAATAAATTAATGAGCTAATGCAGGAGCTTGACTTCGATACCATCCCCCCAAGGCCCAACACACCCCCTCTCCCACGTCTTGTACAGCACAGTCGACACTTACCTTCGCACACATATCCTTGGCCGATGAGGCCCCACAGCATGTCCGTGCAGTGGTGGCAGTACGTGGGCTTGTGAAATGTTTTCTTGACGAAATAATGCCCATGGCCGTGGCGCACCTCACACTCGCTTGTGGGGCTCTCGCTGCGTGGGGAGTCGTCTGCCATTATTCCCCAAGATGTGGCAGCGGGCTGTTGCCCGCGATCCGGCCGTGAACACGGGAGTCTCCTACCTGCACAGAGACCGGCAGATCGTCCTCAGAAAAAGAGGAGTCCCGCTAGTCCAAGACATTTTCATCGGGGCGCAGACACAGCCATTTTCCGGGATAGATGTTACTATCATAATATGCCAATCAATCGCTGGTTGCGGAAATGAGCAAAAGTGACGCCAGAGCGAGGCTCCAGCAAGAATCCGCGAAGCATCCTCGTCTAGAGCACTATTCATCCCATGCTCGTCTCGCTTTTCCCGGCCGTCGTTCCGCCTCAGCCTTCCCCGACGTTTCCCTCCTCTCCAACCAAAATAGTTTGGCAAGTACACGATTATTTGAAGGGAATCACTCCAGGCAGATGGAAGCGAGAAAATGAGGACAAGAGAGGAGGAGTTTCGCCTCGGAATTGAACGTTCCCCCTCCTCGATCCGCAGCTCTGCTGCAGACGACAGTTCTCGAACCGAACCGGCGGCGCGGCTTGAACTTATCGACTTCTCTCTCTCTCTCTCTCTCTCTCTCTCTCTCTCTCTCTCTCTCTCTCTCTCTCTCTCTCTCTCTCTCTCTCTCTCTCTCTCTCTCTCTCAATCAATCAATCAATCAAAAATTTCCCAAATGAAAACTGTCTTTCGTTTCATGAATCGGACGCCGACAAAATCTCCTAGCTCTGTTTCCACTGGGCGAAAACAGAAACATTCTCTTCAAGACACTCCGACGGCGATAATAATATGCATTGGCACTCCGACGTACTGTGCCCACGAAATATCGGCCCAATAAAAGAGAAAGTAAACAGTGTTTGCAGCGGCTAGTGTTTTATTGGGGGCGCTTGCATTCTCATGACCTCTCTACACAGGCGTCTCCAAAACAAATCCTGAACTGCATTACTTGGTAGTGTAGGAGAACAAAGTGTAAGTGTTTTCGGTCGATGCCGTCTGCTGGTGCCAGTGCGTGCCCGTCTCTTGGTGTCGTTAATGTGACTTGCACAGAGGTGAAACTGGAAGATCAGTCGGCATGATGCTGCGCGAATGCAGTCGGCGACATGCGCGCGGGCGTTTGTAGGCCTACGTACGCACGTTTGTGTGTACGTATGTAGGCCTATGCGTTTGTGTGTGTGTGGTGTGTGTGCGCGCGCAGCGCCGGCGCGCACATTGAAAGAGACGAGAGAGGGAGAGGGAGCACACGAGACGAGACGGAGAGATGAGGACGAGATGTGAGGAGACGAGAGATGTGTGAGAGAGAGGAGAGAGAGAGAAGTCGATAAAGTTCAGGCCGCGGCCGCCGGTTCGGTTCGAGCACCTGCCGTCTGCAGCCCATGAGGCTGCGGATCGAGGAGGGGGAACGTTCAATTCCGAGGCGAAACTCCTCCTCTCTTGTCCTCATTTTCTCGCTTCCATCTGCCTGGAGTGATTCCCTTCAAATAATCGTGTACTTGCCAAACTATTTTGGTTGGAGAGGAGGGAAACGTCGGGGAAGGCTGAGGCGGAACGACGGCCGGGAAAAGCGAGACGAGCATGGGATGAATAGTGCTCTAGACGAGGATGCTTCGCGGATTCTTGCTGGAGCCTCGCTCTGGCGTCACTTTTGCTCATTTCCGCAACCAGCGATTGATTGGCATATTATGATAGTAACATCTATCCCGGAAAATGGCTGTGTCTGCGCCCCGATGAAAATGTCTTGGACTAGCGGGACTCCTCTTTTTCTGAGGACGATCTGCCGGTCTCTGTGCAGGTAGGAGACTCCCGTGTTCACGCCGGATCGCGGGCAACAGCCCGCTGCCACATCTTGGGGAATAATGGCAGACGACTCCCCACGCAGCGAGAGCCCCACAAGCGAGTGTGAGGTGCGCCACGGCCATGGGCATTATTTCGTCAAGAAAACATTTCACAAGCCCACGTACTGCCACCACTGCACGGACATGCTGTGGGGCCTCATCGGCCAAGGATATGTGTGCGAAGGTAAGTGTCGACTGTGCTGTACAAGACGTGGGAGAGGGGGTGTGTTGGGCCTTGGGGGGATGGTATCGAAGTCAAGCTCCTGCATTAGCTCATTAATTTATTACAAATCCGTTATCAATTTTAATATTATGACAGCATGGGTTGTACACATTGATGGCAATATCTCTGACTTCTTCCCTCTCTTTGTCATGCATGGCTTTTCTCGTCTGTGCATCGGTTTGTCTGGTTTTGCTGGTCGCGGCGGCAGAGGTGTATAATCATTTGGATTGGCGATCGCCAGTCACCTATATTTCTGCTCTTCCCTAGTCGTGCCAACAAAATGCAACAACCGGTACAGTATGGGCCGTGTTTGATGGCGATTTGTGTGAATCTGTTTACTCAGAGAGGACCTTCTTGTCCCTCTATCGTCTGAGATTAAGATTTTCTGGGTAGAAATGTGCTCGGGCACTCGCCGTAGACCTCCATACCTCGGAACCGCAGCGTGGTTGCGGCGACTCCAAAACGGTTAAATTATCTAAATTCTGGACGACTAAATTGTAGTCATTTGGCGCTCGATCACCATGTGATATAGGCCTAGATCGCAAGTTTGCTCATTATGTCGACTCTAGAACAACCTCATCCTCGCTGATGGGAGATATATTTGCAAGCAGACGTTGGGAGGACTCCAACATAATAGTCGACGTAGCTGCGCTTCGGGTCAGCTCGCTCAGGCGGCTGCATCCTACAGTTCTGCTGAATCCGATTGCGGGTAGAGAGCTCGCCTCGATTTTGCCATATGTATCGTTCCTGCTGCATTCACACTTTCGCTGCTGCAACCTGGTTTATTGGAACGTTCAGATCGTCAGACGATTTGGTTATTTTGCTGATTTTTTTTTTCGGTGAGAGGGCCGGTGGTGGTGGTGGTGGCGGTGGTGATGGAGGTGGTGATGGCAGTAAAAGCACGATGGTATAGCTTGCCGATGGATGCATCAAGCTATTGGATTTTCTCCATCCTTTTAGAGGTTCTCTTTCGTTCTGGATGTGTGACATCTGTCTCGTGTTTGTGTGCTCGAATGAAAATAAACATCGGACGGCAGTGCGTTTTCCTGTTGGGAGAGTGAGAAAAAAATCGACTGCTTTATTATTCAAGATGCGACAGTCATAATGCTTTGTAATGGTGATTGCACTGCAGAGAATTATTGTTGGAATGAAAATGCAATATTTTTGCCTGTTCGTGACCTTATTATACATATTTGCATAGATTAGCAAATTGGTGAGAGCTGTGATGAAGGAGATGTGGAGGACTGTGATACGATAACAACATGGCTCTGCATGTTCTTAGGACACAGTGAAACTGAATTGAACGCTTTTGCTGGGATGGACATTTAGCCTTTTTAGGGGACTAGAAATGATTATGTGTGCATGCATTGTTTATGAATTGAGTGTGAAAACTAAGCATTAATCCACTGAAATAATTTGAACTAAGACCCAGGTTATACAGAATTCTGTGCTATCTACTGTAGGAATGCTGTGTTATCTTCAAACTAATCAAGTGACTGAATGAAAAAATTATATTACCTGTTATCTTGAAGATTGTTGGCAGCCCCTATGTACTCCACTTAGTACACTTAGCGCAGGTGTGGTAATGAAAGCACTGTGTGACTGCACTTCTGTTCTATGCCATCTCAGTGTTTACTACACATGCACTACAAGTATAAGTCACAGCTGGAACAAAACAGCCATATCAAATATGTTTATGACTTTTTTTCTGTACCATGTCTTCATGCACAACAGTTGGACATACACTTAATGTCTTAGAGTTAGAGATCATGATGAAATGCCTTTGGGGACCGGAAAGAATCGTTTGATGTGGGATGTCGACTCGCATAAAGATGTTTTTGTGTGAATAATACAAATGCATATTTTGTCACTACAAGTACACAAATTAAATGACTCACCCTAAAATCTTAATGAGACATATGAGAAATATGAATGTGATTCCTTAATCTGGTACACTACCAAGACAGCACAAAGCCAGGAAGAAGTTTGGTAAAAGCAAGCTCAGGGTGGATGTGAGAGAGAGAGAGAGAGAGAGGGGGGGGGGGGGGGAGGGGGGGGAGGGGGGGGGGGGGGGGGGGGGGGGGGGGGGGGGGGGTTGGGGGGGTGGGGGGGGGGCGGGGGGGGGGGGGGGGGGGGTGGGGGGGG
>JAWQFJ010011815.1:15000-20000 GCA_034096865.1 Theodoxus fluviatilis
CTGATTGGCTGTAGAAAACTTCAACACTGGAAATTGTTTAATGAAACAGTTCTTCACACTCACAGTTGGCAAGAGACTAAATTCTTCTGAAAAACATCTCGGTCTGATATAAAAATAGGTCAGTATCTAAATGCAATGCACAAGGATACAGTGGTCCTATTTATAGTAACCAATCAACAGGAAACCACATGAAATGAGTAACGCCTTGTGACCAATCTGTGCCGGGCTTAGCTCGGGATTTAGATGTTTGTCTTGCTCCAGTAACTCCGCCACAAAATAAGGAAAAAGGTACAAGTGGGGACTGCAAAACTCTCAGAGGCAGTAACAGACCAGAAAATGTCACCAGGAGGCAAAAGAAAATTGCGATTAATGAGATAAAATCCTTAGGATGTTATCTGTATCATTAAAAGCCTTTAGAAGGATCTGTGCGTAAATGATGACAGTACGGGATGTTCAACTTCAAGAGGACAGACAGACTGACAGGTAGACAGAGGGACAGACACAGGCACACTCACGTGCACACAAACATGAGCACACACACACACACATAACACCACACACACACACACACACACACACACACACACACACACACACACACACACACACACACACACACAGAGTTTAATCAACCAAATAGGGTGTGTTTGTGTGTGTGTAGGTATGGTTTCACCTTTGATTGAATATTTACTTACAAACACTATGAAAAAAAAGGCAACACAAGCATACAAGTTTTAGTGATCCATGCATTTGCAAGGAAAAAGATTATAAGATAATTCACTGAGTTGCCGTTGTAAAGCTCAGAAAGAAACCAACAACCTTGAATTGATATATCTGTTGAAACATACCTGAATGCGATATAATCTACATGTGTAAGTGAAAGTGGCAGTGAACTCATCTGCCTAAAGATTTGTGTAAAAGTTGAATGGAGAATGGCACAGGTGAGTGATGGAATCTGCTTCTCATGGATAGTAGTGACGGGCATCTCATTAGTGACGGGCATCTCAGTAGTGACAGGCATCTCAGTACTGACAGGCATCTCAGTAGTGACAGGCATCTCAGTAGTGACAGGTATCTCAGTAGTGTCAGGCATCTCAGTAGTGACAGGCATCTCAGTAGTGACAGGTATCTCAGTAGTGTCAGGCATCTCAGTAGTGACAGGCATCTCAGTAGTGAAAGGTATCTCAGTAGTGACAGGCATCTCAGTAGTGACAGGTATCTCAGTAGTGACAGGCATCTCAGTAGTGACAGGCATCTCAGTAGTGACGGGCATCTCAGTAGTGACAGGTATCTCAGTAGTGATGGGCATCTCAGTAGTGACAGGCATCTCAGTAGTGACAGGCATCTCAGTAGTGACGGGCATCTCAGTAGTGACATGCATCTCAGTAGTGACAGGCATCTCATTCTCAGTAGTGACAGGCATCTCAGTAGTGACAGGCATCTCAGTAGTGACAGGCATCTCAGTAGTGACAGGTATCTCAGTAGTGACGGGCATCTCAGTAGTGACAGGCATCTCAGTAGTGACAGGCATCTCAGTAGTGACAGGTATCTCAGTAGTGACGGGCATCTCAGTAGTGACGGGCATCTCAGTACTGACAGGCATCTCAGTAGTGACAGGCATCTCAGTAGTGACAGGCATCTCAGTAGTGACAGGCATCTCAGTAGTGACAGGCATCTCAGTAGTGACAGGCATCTCAGTAGTGACAGGCATCTCAGTAGTGACAGGCATCTCAGTAGTGACAGGCTCTCAGTAGTGACAGGCTCTCAGTAGTGACAGGCATCTCAGTAGTGACAGGCATCTCAGTAGTGACAGGCATCTCAGTAGTGACAGGCATCTCAGTAGTGACAGGCATCTCAGTAGTGACGGGCATCTCAGTTGTGACGGGTATCTCAGTAGTGACGGGCATCTCAGTAGTGACAGGCATCTCAGTAGTGACAGGCATCTCAGTAGTGGGTATCTCATTCTCAGTAGCGACAGGCATCTCAGTAGTGACAGGCATCTCAGTAGTGACGGGCATCTCAGTAGTGACGGGCATCTCAGTAGTGACAGGCATCTCAGTAGTGACAGGCATCTCAGTAGTGACGGGCATCTCAGTAGTGACAGGTATCTCAGTAGTGACGGGCATCTCAGTAGTGACGGGCATCTCAGTAGTGACAGGTATCTCAGTACTGACAGGCATCTCAGTAGTGACGGGCATCTCAGTAGTGACGGCATCTCAGTAGTGACAGGCATCTCAGCAGTGACAGGCATCTCAGTAGTGACAGGCATCTCAGTAGTGACAGGCATCTCAGTAGTGACAGGCATCTCAGTACTGACAGGCATCTCAGTACTGACAGGTATCTCAGTAGTGACAGGCATCTCAGTAGTGACAGGCATCTCAGCAGTGACAGGCATCTCAGCAGTGACAGGCATCTCAGTAGTGACAGGCATCTCAGTAGTGACAGGCATCTCAGTAGTGACAGGCATCTCAGTAGTGACAGGTATCTCAGCAGTGACGGGTATCTCAGTAGTGACAGGTATCTCAGTAGTGACAGGCATCTCAGTACTGACAGGCATCTCAGTAGTGACAGGCATCTCAGTAGTGACAGGTATCTCAGTAGTGACAGGCATCTCAGTAGTGACAGGCATCTCAGTACTGACAGGCATCTCAGCAGTGACGGGTATCTCAGTAGTGACAGGCATCTCAGTAGTGACAGGCATCTCAGTACTGACAGGCATCTCAGTAGTGACAGGCATCTCAGTAGTGACAGGCATCTCAGTAGTGACAGGCATCTCAGTAGTGACAGGCATCTCAGTAGTGACAGGCATCTCAGCAGTGACGGGTATCTCAGTAGTGACGGGTATCTCAGTAGTGACGGGCATCTCAGTAGTGACGGGCATCTCAGTAGTGACAGGCATCTCAGTAGTGACAGGCATCTCAGTAGTGGCAGGCATCTCAGTAGTGGCAGGCATCTCAGTAGTGACAGGTATCTCAGTAGTGACAGGCATCTCATTCTCAGTAGTGACAGGCATCTCAGTAGTGACAGGTATCTCAGTAGTGACAGGCATCTCAGTAGTGACAGGTATCTCAGTAGTGACTGGCATCTCAGTAGTGACAGGCATCTCATTCTCAGTAGTGACAGGCATCTCAGTAGTGACAGGCATCTCAGTAGTGACAGGCATCTCATTCTCAGTAGTGACAGGCATCTCATTCTCAGTAGTGACAGGCATCTCAGTAGTGACAGGTATCTCACTAGTGACGGGCATCTCAGTAGTGACAGACATCTCAGTAGTGACAGGTATCTCAGTAGCGACAGGCATCTCAGTAGTGACAGACATCTCAGTAGTGACAGGCATCTCAGTAGTGACAGGCATCTCAGTAGTGACTGGCATCTCAGTAGTGACTGGCATCTCAGTAGTGACAGACATCTCAGTAGTGACAGGCATCTCAGTAGTGACGGGCATCTCAGTAGTGACAGGCATCTCAGTAGTGACAGGCATCTCAGTAGTGACAGGTATCTCAGTAGTGACAGGCATCTCAGTAGTGACAGGCATCTCAGTAGTGACAGGCATCTCAGTAGTGACAGGTATCTCAGTAGTGACAGGTATCTCATGACTCTTTAAGTGTTTGGAATTGTTCAGTGCAGTGAGACTCCAGTGACTAAAAGATCCGCTGTACTTGGAAATTCATGCAGATCCCTGCAGGATATGGAGCTGTGAACAAAAGCACATGCGCAGACTTGTACATCTGTACACAAGTGAAAACCACTTAGAAAAATAGTTGATGCCAGTAAGAAGATGCACACGTTAATGTTTCCTTCTGCTTTTTAAGAGGCTGATGAAAGACTGTGTCTGAAATGTCTATTTTCCCATTATTTTCACACACAAGATTTCTTTTGTCTATTTGTGAATGCTTATGGTATTTTATCACAAGAGGTTTTTATCATTTAGTAGAATATACGTGACCCCTCAGGCTTGATTTCAGATTTCGGCACAGAACATAGGTAAGGGTCATCTCCATAAATGTTGAGATTTTTATGAATTTGAACTCGCTCTCCCTCTATTCCTTCATGCTATACTCGGACACTTGTACAGAAATCAACATTTCCTCATGCTTAATACCATGGTTTTGAACACGCACCTAGCAAAAGATAAAAAGTAGTATTCCATTCTTTACGGGCATTTTCCTCTCTCTCCATTCCCTCATGCTATACTCACTAGCTTTGACAGAAATCAATGTTTATGCATGCTTGATTACACAATTTCAACACAAAAGGCGATGAATAGTATTCCATTATTTAATGGGGTTTTTCCTCAAAATAATGTGATTAAGTACTGCAGTATTTAATCAAGCATACATCTCACCCATTTAAAAATTGATTTGAATGATATAAATTGCATCATTAAAAAGTTTGGTATCTCTACTATTAGATCATGGACAGCTCAAATCTGCAAAAGTTGCTCAGTGTCTCATTTTATGGCGAGAAGTCACATTTATCTACTTGCTTGCCATAGGAGACGGGGAGAACATAATGTGCACGACATGGAATGATGGATACTATTGCAGTACTTGTGGGTTTCATGGGCTGTATATTTATCCCTCATCTGATTTGATGCTCTTTTGTGCAGATTAGTTTTACCCTCTTCCATTCATCCCCATTTAATTTGTTCCAAATGGAATGATAACCCAAAAAAGTTTTTTTCTCCCAATTTTGTATTGAAAATTGTTAGGCATGTACATGATGAAAGATAAATGCATGTTAAAATGATTATATAAAGATTGTATGAACAACAGGATTTCAACAGCAAATTTTGCACTGAGTAAGAAAATGGGGGAATAGCCATATATTGGAAGGGACGTAAGTGGAAAATAAAGATGGTGCCCAGGGAACAGATGAAAAGCAGAACTGTCATAGACACAGAAAGACAACCACAGAGACATACTAACATGGACAGAGACACTAAGACATATGTGCAGGCAGACAGAATGATGTGTGGAAAAGGGAGAGAAAGAGTGTAG